>JASAND010019671.1:0-20948 GCA_030248195.1 Trissonchulus latispiculum | reverse complement strand
AAACTGGCAATTGTCTTGAAAACCTGAATTATGGGGGAACCCCTATGTGGGTATAAAAGGCTCTGCGCGACCCTTAGAGACCCTTTCGAGCACCGTGTAAGCTAAATACTCAACGAAACTAGACAAATTTGGTATCGTTGGAATCACGTACTACAAGTAGCAAAAATGTTTTGGTTAAAATGTCAAACTTTGAGTCAGAGTTGCAGGGCACAGGGAACAAACTAGAGACAAGCGGATTGTTACATAAGAAACTTTGGGGTTAGCCACCATGGAAGAGCGGAGGCGATTTTCGAAATTTGTCCGGGAACGTTCAGGCGGCCGGCCCAAAGTTGGTCAGTCGAAGTGGCCATTTTGGAAAAATTTCTAAGTACCACCTCTACAGCAAATAGCAAGAAAATATGCTGTTCTGGCCATCTACTGGGACGCATATAAGGGTTATCTGGGTCGTTGAACACGATGAGCATAGTTGCAGCGCTGTGCGGTGCTGCTATCGTGCTGTCAAAGTGTCAAAGTGCTGTTTAAAATGTCAAAGTGTCATAAAAGAAACTTTAAAAATTCCGCCAATCATTAATCGTCAACCCAAAGTAGAGAACACAGAAACCTGAAAATTTTCAATTTCTTTCTTTTTCTTTATTTTGATCGAAATCCAACATTCAGTACCCAAGGCTGCAATGGTTTTGGTTTCTATATACGTATATATATATATATATATATATATATATTATTTATATATATATAATATACTTATTATTATTGTGCGTACATGTTATCAGTTATAGACCGTGCTTTACTTCAGCAGCACTGTACTGCAGGGCAACCAGATGCAAACTATGGTGTCATTGTAGCTACGTTAATTTGCCATGTCCTGAGCTATCTACGCACAATTTAATATGTTTTACAGTGAGTCTACAGCAGCGTTCTATGGTTGCCGCATAACAGTGCAACACGATAGCAGCACCACACCGCGCTGCGATTATGCTCATCGTGTTCAGCGACCCGATAACCCTTACATGCGTCCCACTATATGGCCCAAAACAGCATATTTAGGCCTATTTTTAGTATTTCCTGTAGAGTTGGGACTTAGAAATATTTCCAGAGTATTCGGCAGAAGCAACTTTGGGCCGGCCGCCTGAACGTTCACGGACAGATATCAAAAATCGCCCCCCGTTATTCCATGGTAGCTAACCCAAAGTTTCTTATGTAACAATCCGCTTGTCTCTACCTTGTTCCCTGGGCCCTACAACTCTGACTCTGACAAAAATTGCCCTTTTTTGGCCCAAATAGCCGTGAGACCACCTTTGGCCGGCCGGCCAGGTGGCATGCCGGGCCGGATAACGAAAAACTATCAAAAAGGTTCACTTTCGGGGTATATATACGTGGAGAAAAACCAAACTTCGCCTGCTGAAAATGCTCAGATCGTTCTACCATTAAGTCAGAAAATTGCACTCTTCCAAGCGTGACTTAAATGGAAAAAAAACAAAGGGACCTAATTTATGCGGATGCGAAAATTTCCAAAGTTGGAAATTTTGACCATAACCTTTTTGCTACTTGTAGTACTCGTCGTGCTGATTCCAACGATACAAGTTTGTCTAGTTTCGTTGAGTATATTCAGCTGGCACGGTGCTCGAACGGGTCTCTAAGGGCCGCGCTGAGACTTTAAACCCATATTATAGGCTCTCGCGCTCCCCTACAATATGCAAAATTTATTTATCCACAGAAAGAAAATATATACAACAAAAATACTGACAACTGAAAATTCACATTGAAAGAAAATGCAGATGAAAGATTTTGGAAATTTTTTGAAAAAATTTTGCAATGTTTCAAATTTTGCCCCATTTGCCGGATCGGCGATCCGGAAAAATCAAGCTGATCCGATCCGGGCAGTCCGGTCCGAAAATTTGTGGGGAGTCTTTGGACCGCACGCGCCGTTAAGCGGGCCTCGGGCTTCGGGCCGGGCTGGCCCAGACCGAGGAGATTGGTTGGGCCGAGCCCGAGTCCGGCCCGAGAAGTTTCTTAACGGCACGACCCATCTCAGCTCTTCCTAATGTACCTATTAAGCCTGCTATATGCTCGAAGGAATATGGCCGAAATCTCAAAGGAGGGGTCTCATCGTTTAGACCTGCGACACTTCCATTCATCACAATGGCCGTCATCTCAAAATAAATAACTTGAGCTAGGAAACTAACAACAACAATTTCCATATCACTTATGTTGCTGACCACTAAGATCTTTTTAACGATAAAAAATTACATAATTCGGTTCAGGAAATCTCTTAGAAATTCGGCAACAACGAAAGGTATATATTTTTATCTGAAGAACTGATGAAATCCCTCGACTTCTCGTGGACACGCTGTTTTAACCCAATCTGTAACAGATTGCTTCAACCGAATCATATAATTTGTATCAAGACATTAGTTCTCAGCGACAGAGCGCTATACAACTTAGTGCTGTAAGACTTTTTTAGCTCAAGTTATAGTATTTAATTTGCCGAAAAATGCAGTTTGTGAAAATTTCATGCTTAAATGCTGAGAAGGTCCACCACGACACAAGATTTCGGACTTAATATTTCGAACTGGCACATTTACGTGTGGAAGCTCAAAACGATACAGCCGCAGTCAGGGCACTTTCCAGCTTCAACACTTAAACACCCAAGCGAATGAGCAAACCCCAGTTTAGACCAATTACTGATTTCTGGGCAAACCCTATTCATTAATTAATTATTAACCGCCATCCTTGATTGATACCTCCAACAACTAGACAGTGACTGTGCATAAGATACTGAAACATTGACCATAGGTATAATCAAACCACAAAAGCAAAACCTCAAATGCCGGGAAAATCTCAGTCTCAATCGTGCAGAGTTAGATCCAGGTCTATCATGTTATCAGACTATTTTCCCCGAAAACGCCAAGCAGGATTTCGGAAGCATCAGGCATAATGCGGAACTTTGCAATATCACTGTTTTTCACTCGTATAATAACAGACGTGCTACCGCGTTAGAACATCCGGTTGCGGCAGTCAACTCTGCATCTTGAACCACATTAGCGTACAACTTAAAGCTAAACTACAACAACTCGACCACTCTACGGCCTACACACTAGAAAACGAAAATTGCAAAACCTTTATTTGGCAAATCGCAACAGTAAACGAGTAACAAGATGAATCAAAACTCAGAATCAGTACCAAAACTCTCAGGTTGCATAATATCATGAGTGCATAATAACAAAGAGTGTGACAACGTCACACTCAAAGTTATTAGGCTTGCGGCACGATCTGCACGATAACAGCTAATCCCCTCCACAAATTCGCGAACGCTATCCCTACGTTCTAAAGCTAACGAAACACAACTATTCAGTTAGTCTGCTGCGAGCTTCAGCGCACAAGCATAGCGCGATGGGTCTAAACTTGAGGGGGGATCAGCCGTTATTATGCAGATCATGTCACATGCCTAATAATCAAGAGCTTGACGCTTGTCACACTCTTAACGTGCCTTCATAGTCGCGAACGCAGGTGTACGCGCGTCGACGCGCGTCTACAAGCGCCAATATCATTTTGCGCGCATCAACGCGCGTCGACGTGCGTCGATGCGCGCAAACTGGCATGCTACAAATGGGCACGTTGACGCGCGTCGACGCTTCCAGTCGTAGCATAGCACCAGGACGTGATGTCACGTTTGGGGGCGTCGAAGCGCGTCGACGCCTCCAAATGTAACATGGCAGTGTAGCGCGTTGACGCGCTTCGACGCACGTCTGCGCACGTCGACGTACGTCTACGCGCGTCTAGAGGCGACTGGGACTATGAAATCACCATTAGTTATCATGTACTCTTGATAATATATATGTAATTAGTACATAACAATTCAAATTATATACATAAAAGGGAACAGGAAGCTGAAAACCTTTGTCAAAACGACAATCAGAATTATCTTGAATCTGGGCTAATTTTCGTTGAGGAAGCCACGCCAGAAACATCCTTCCCCCGGCCAAAACGAATAGGTACTGGAAGCCCTTTTGGCTCCTTAGTTTTGCATCATTTGCATGAAAAATTCAGTAAAATGTTTGCTTTTTTGACCACTACTGCTGCTTTGCGATACAAATTACCTTCTGCAATCTATGGCCCTATTTCTTTAAACATTAAACGGATTAGATTAAAATTAATCCACATTAAAGAAATAGCACCTCGGATTAAATGGATTAAAATTTAATCCAGCGAGTTAAACGAGTTAAACAGATTAAATTTAATCCTATTTCTTTAATGCAACTAGAATTAAAATTTTAATCAGACCTGCTTAATTGCTGTTTCTTTAAAGATTGATTTTAATCCGTTTAATCCGTCGCCTGCATTTTCAACTAGTTTTAATCCTCGTGCAGCTACGCGGATTAAACGGATTAAAAGTTGGCGGATTAAAATTTCTAATCGCTATTTCTTTAATGGCGGATTAAACGGATTAAAATCAACTCGTTTAATCCGCGGATTAAAAAAGCTCAGATTAAACTAGTTAATTTTAATCCTTTTAATTCGTTTAATCCTGCATTAAAGAAATAGAAATTAAAATTTTAATCCGGCTGATTTTTAATCCGTTTAATCCGACCAGTTTAATCTTTAAAGAAATATATAGGCCTTATGAAATATAAATAATGGAATCTTTTGCACAGCTCACAGTGTTAATATAATTTTGACCCCACTCACAACTCCTTGCCGTTACGATTTTTGGGTCTACCAGGAGGTTCCCAATCATGGAAAAAATTCCTATAATAAATACAAGACATAGACGGAAGCCTGTTGAACTGAATCTTGCTCAATTTAAGATTAGCGCAAAATTCTTCTTCTTCTTCTTCTTCTTCCTTCCTGCGAGCGCACTGAGGTTCTACCAACATCAAGACAGCAGCAAGCAGACCAACAATTAGTCCAACAATTACCAACCAGTCCTTATCCTACAGGCGGAGCCGTGGCCTACAAATTTCTTGCTCAAGGAAACAACGCAACTTTGCAGCATCGACTGAAGACTGACAAAATTGACACACAGGTTACCACGGAAATTTACACCAATGTTTTGTCCGATCTACTGCACTGCTAAAGTTCTCCCTGTTTGAGCTGATTTTCAACTGTTTGTGTTTGAGAATGTCTGCACAATTTTTTCAATTTGATTTTTCGATTATTAATGTTTAGATTTTTCAAAATATTTCTTGGGCAGACATCCCCCCACTTAATAGACTGACTTAGGGCCTTTTCGCGCAGGGTGTCTGTTCAAAACGTCTAAAGTCAAAACGTCTAACGTTCATAACGTCTACCGACGAAACGTCTAACGACGAAACGTCTACTGACAAAATGTCTAATTTTCTAAAATTGTGTCGCACGTTGAAAACGTCTAAAATCATTTTTAAAGAAAGCAAATCAGGTTTAATGTTATTTTGAAGTAAATGTATTTAAAAATTACATTAACTTAAACTCTACGTCTAGTTTATTGTTTCATTTTAAATTTTGTTTAGTTTTTAAATATTTCTGAAAATCCAGGGAGTACAAATGACTTGAAACATTTATGAAATTTACAATTTACAATTTACATTACACTTTTCAATTCTAGAAATTTAGAACTTGTGCTTAAAATTGATAAGTAATCAGCAATCAGTGAAATCTGTTGCACCATCTTTATTGAATACAATAATAAATAATCAGTGAATAGTCAATGACTAGTCGAATACTGAAGCTAGTGCAGAAAATAAGAAGTATATTTGCGACAATGCCAGAACTTCAAATTCTAGATTTGGCAAGACCCTGCCACCCCTACCCAAAGCGGCCTTTAGGAAAGCTGACCTAGAGCCACACAAAATAAGTAAAAATAATCACCAAAAGTTGGGAAAGTTTAGACGTTTTGAACGTGTGACACAATTTTAGAAAAATTAGACGTTTCGTCAGTAGACGTTTTGTCGTTAGACGTTTCGTCGGTAGACGTTATGAACGTTAGACGTTTTGACTTAAGACGTTTTGATAGGGAACCTTCGCGCAGCGAGTTAAACGAGTTAAAAGAGAGTTAAAATTAACTCAATCCTTTTCGCGCACAGGGTTAAAAGAGTTAAACAGTTCATTTTAACTCACCCGCAGGGTTAAACGAGTTAAAATTTTTTATCTATACTCTTTTAACTCGCGCGCGAAAAGGTCCTTAGGACTGGAGCTCTGGTAAAAAATTTCAAGTTTTCCGGCTTATCGCGAATGTTTTTTCGAAAAACTGTCCGCCTTAGCACTAAAACTGAACTTTTGAACAATTTTTAGCTTAGTTATTGCAGCTGGGCTTTCTTTTTTGTTGCACTCCCACTTTTGAGTAGACTATTCTTCCCCTCAATATAAGGTGCCCAGAAATTGCCAACTTTAAAGCTGTTGTTCAAAACTGCCAGAAATGTTCAGGATTCGCCAGAAACGTTTGGTTCAAAATCGTCAAAAGTACAAAAAAATTTTCGTGGTAAGCACTTTTTGGCTTTGTTATAGCTACATTAAGGCGTAGGCTTAGGAGTAACTATAAAACTGCAAAACATAAGTAACTATAGTTATAGACATATATATAACTTGAAATATGCTTGAAGTTACAGCAATACAGCACGACTACATAAAACATTACATATAAAAATCTGAGATTCGCACCGGAAGTACCGGAGTAACCGGAAAAGAGACGGGAGGTAAGGACATTTGTTTTTGCAATGAAGTTGGTCTCTTCGAAGTTTTAATTCTTTATATACATTTTCAAGCACAGCGAAACTGTCTAAAAATATTACACAATCTTAGGCAAAAAACGGAAATTTTCTACGAAAAGTCGGACGCATTTCAGACAGTTTTATAGACCCAATAAATAAATAAGCTGTTAAGAAATAAATTCGCGTAGAAAAAGTTTTTGGTCTTTTTCTATTGTTCCTTTTGACTTTTCACTTTCGAATCGCCCGCCCAACACCCCCTCCCTGGATCCGCCCCTTATTCAGGGGAAAGATGTTCCGACTAGGCTGGGCTTATTCTAGGTGGGGGGGGGGGAGTTGGAGACCTCCTTAACCACAAATTCTACCTTAATCCAAATTTCGGTTGACCGCTAAGACAAATTTTCACACGTAAGTCTTACCACGAACGACATTAAACGAAAAGTTACATGAAATATAACAGCTGTCGTGGTAAGAGAAGGCCAAACATCCACAGATGAGCCACCAATTGCATTAACCACTTTTCTTCCCAACCCCTTGTTGACTAAAAATAACAATTACGAAAAGTAGCACCAAACACGGACAACAAACAATACAAGAAAACATAGCAAAGCAAACCGGCAATGTAATCAGTAATTAACAGAGTCTGCACTACAACGATAAACAATGTGAAACTTCATGAATGAAAATAATCTCGATTCAACTACTTCTCTTTTTCTCCATCCTTTTCGGGTTCCGAGGCCATTATGTCTTTCAGTAGACTATTCTTGGCAACAATCTCGGCCCGTTCCGGCAGACTCATAAACAAATCCACATTTCGACGAATTTCTGCGAGACACATTTTCTTCAACCCGTTCAGCTCATAGAGGTCCGCCATCAAAAGCAGTCGACCCATGTTTTCAAAATTGATCCCAGAAATTATGACGTCTTGACACCAGAAAACCAATTCCTGAAGCTCATATCGATGCGCCAGAATCAGCAACCCTTCCGCCTGACTTTTATCCAAATTTAGTAAATCAGCCGTGTAGAGATATCGTAGAAGTTCCCGGACAACGGCTTTGTCACAATCCAACTCCAAACATCGGGACTGGGAATCACAAAATTCGGATTCCAGATTTCGTCGGAGGACCGGACTTTGAGCCAGCACGAAGGAATGAACGGAAAATGCGAAGCCATCCGAGCAGCGAATCCGAAAATCGGACAGTTTGCTGGAAGACTCCCCGAATTGGATCTCCTTAAAGAGCTGCCGCATGAAATTCTCTCTGAGATCTCGCAGATTTATGTCAGATTCATGAAAAAGACTAAACTCCAAACGACAAGTTTTGGCAGAACTAGCAGCCTTGGATAATGTCAACTGAAAAGTACCGCCGTCTCGGCAGGAAAAAGGTTTAGGATAGTCACGCCATCCATTAATCAAACGGATTATAGCAGTATCGTAGACTCCAGTGGCATTTCTAAATGTCCCTTTGACACAAAAACCAGGCAACAGAAGATGCTTTTTATCTTCAGCCACACTCAATTCCTCAGTGGTAATGTCAACACTAAGTCCGTGAGAAAGAGTGCGGCCGGAAGTGGCTGTCTTCTGCCCAATTTGTGGTAAAGGAACGTCCACAGATTCGAAGAATGCGGGCAACTTAGACATCATGTCTGGTTAGTATATTCCACTGCAACGCTAGAAATAACAAAACCAATTGTAAGATAAGGAAACAAAATGGAATTCCAATTTCACGAATCCCAAATAAGGATAGGAAACGGAATTCGCTGAATGTTACTTTAACAATTGTTTCGAAAGTCTGTCTAACAGCTAGACTGTAAGAAACAGAGCGCTCAACAGTGCGGAATGGTTAACCTTGTATGCAGCGCGTTTGATCTAAAGGACATCTCATAGGCTAATCGTCTAACTTATATACGTCAAACTATGTCTATAAAGGTGAAACCGGGGCTCAACCGTGCATTGCTAAGCGGATGTTCTATGGTTGAACTAAATCCATTGGATTTGCTCCTTAGCTACATTCATCATACGGTGCACTGTAGCTATGTAGCCGATACCCCTGAAAATATCTCCCCCGGTGGGATCACAATTACATTTGACATAATTAGACAAATAGCTAATTAGATACGTTTTAGTTCAAACCCACTAAATGAATAGGGTTTAGTTTAACAGTGTTATGTTAACCGTGTGTGACACGGACACCTCTCTCCGATATTACTGTAGCGCTTCTACCAGGCTGGAGGATCAAGAAGAAGAAACCAAGGACAAGCCCGAGACGGGAGGAGTCAGGCACCCTTGTACCCACGAAACCTAGGAGAGAGAAGGGAAGAGGGAGGTTCAGCTTTCCACTCACCATTGAAAGTAAAGAATTGGTCTCGCCGGGAATCGAACCACGGCCCTTCCGCTCCGGAGTCAGAAGTGCTAACTACTACACCACGGGACCGTCAGCTGAACTCCCAAGCAGGCTTATGTATCTTTTTTATACCTGCTTTCCTTACATTACTGCCCTAATGTGTTGAGCAATAAAGTTTGAGACAGATTGTCCGGCCGGCTAGCGCTAGACTGGACCCAGTTGGACCTCTCGGCAGGCCAGAAGTCCGTTCAGGTAGCCGGCACCTCGAAATTGAATGAAGCATAGCTCGAAAACTTAAGTTCCACTTTCTGATTTCCAACAGAAAATTTTTTAATCCAAACATTAGTATATAACACTCTTCCAATCTATTACTTTCGTCTTTGATTAATTCACGTTCCCTGCCACCATTGAGGTGCTCTTAGTGTTATCCTCCGGCCACTACCTTAACGCTGCCGGCCATGTCACTCATATTGAGTGCCTGCCAGACTTGTCAACCATTTTACCAAAAAAATCGCGAGCTTAAGATGTGTGCCAACACGTAGTCGTTATTTGTGTAACGTCCCGACCAATGTCGAGAAATTGCTTTATTTAACAACTGAGTGTCACTCTATATGAGTGCCATGGCAGGGAACGTGTTAATAGGCTACCCTTATCCTTTTGCCTGCACCCTCCAGAGTTGGATCGAAGTATAAATTTTCGGACCCGGTCCCGGATTACTCTCCCTGGACCTGTCCAGATGCGGATTCCTGGTAATAGGTTAATTCATCCATTTTTATATTGGCGTAAATCATACCATTACTGCTGCCCGCTTTGGGTGCTAAGCCTACAAACAATGCGGAACCTTAACTTTAGAACTCAATTTATATATCAGTTTTGGAGATATTGTCTGCGTGTTCAAAGATCTTTTCTGGTTGGACCCGTCGCCGACCCGTCCAACTCTGCTACCCCCCCCCCCGAACGAATGGTGCTCCGTTTTGGCTGCCCCCTCTCCCACCAAACTGAGACCTCTTTTAACAGTACCCAACAAATAGGGTCCTTTTTGAAAATAAGACAAAACTATCGCAAGCCTCTGTTCTGCCCCCTGTACGAACGGTGAGGGGTCTCTGCAAACTGATTGGCTGTAAGCAGAGTCGAAAGTGGGTCGAAATTTCGTGACCCGCGGGTACCCGCGACCCGCGGACCCCTGACCCGCGAACCGCGACCCACGACCCGCGACCCACTGAGATTTTGGTGACCCACTTGACCCACTTCTTTAATTTCGACATTTTCACATTATTTTAGTACTCAACAAAATTAACCTTTTAAACAACATAGTGAAGAATTAAAACTTTCAAAAAAGTTGGCAAGTTCAAAGCTAACTCAATGGAGTTAGATTAGATTAGATTTCGTCTTCGTTTTCGGTAGTTTTAGCAAGCTATGCTATCGCAAAAGTGTTGGGACCTCGATCTGTCACTAGAGTCAGATTTAGGCAACGTTATGAAGATAAATAGCATTTGCTATTAGCAATTTCGTAAAGGTTCAGCCCCCATTCTGGTTAATTTTTTACAGCTGCGTGACGTCTACCGCAGGAGTACGTATTTATATATTACTGTCCACTCCCAACTTAGATATGGTAGCAAACTATCATTTTAGTGGTTTATATCATACACGTCATTTATTAGTCACAAGAGTACATATATATTACAAATTAAATCCGTAATGATCATAACTCGCGGAACTATGTCGAAATTTTAAGCTTGGCATGTAAATATCTACTGGAGGAAGCAGTTTTTCAAGCAGTGCAGGCTGTAGTAGCTATCAGCATTGTTTTTCCTGCTGCGCCTCAGCGCAGCAGGTCTCTTAAATTTGCTCAGATCGAGCTTTTGCACTGAATTTTGTTGCTAAAGATGCATTTTTTGTATAAATGCGTGTATGCAACGCTTTTAGATAGGGTCCATATAGTTTGTGTGTAAATTCGTTTCCTTTGAACACTTTTTCTTTAATCCCTGTGACTGCGCATAAGTAGATAAGTTGTGTGTGTTCTGTCAATTCGAAAACCGGAAATCGTCTTTCTGATGAACTGATGACTACTTATGTATATAAGCGTTTTCCATTAGACGGAACTATGTACTGTGTGAAATTGGAATTATATCAGAAACTTTGAATAAGCGAGCAGGTACATATTTTTTTGGTTTCATGAAATATGTAACTACCTGATTTCCTTTTCCCATGATGGCCGTGTTTAGACCATATGTAAATTGTAAACAAAATCAAATTCACACCATGTTTTGCACTAATTTCTTCTATTAATAAGCATGTAAATTTTTGATTTTATAATATTGGCTGCGCAGCAGGTTTACAGTTTACTAAATGTTCCTCAGACAAAAACATGACCTTTTGCACAAAATATTGCCCCCCCCCCCCCCCCCCCCCCCCCCCCCCCCCCCCCCCCCCCCCCCCCCCCCCCCCCCCCCCCCCCCCCCCCCTTGTTGCAGTAACGGTTTGCCAGTCAATCAGTGGAAAAGGCATTCAGTGATAATAAAATATTTATGCCAATGAGTATGTCAGGGAAATATTACTGAAATATTTTTGACTGAAGATTCAAGACAGATTCAATAGAAATAATTTTATCATAAAAGCAATATTATAATGTATAAACACATTCAAAAGAGCCAAAAGTTAAAGAAAAATTGAAAATTTAACAAATTGTAAATTATCTGGTGAAATTAACGCAAAATTTAGCGAAAAATTGGTGTGAACAAAAATAAATCTTGACCCGCTCTGACCCGCGGGTACCCACTGACCTGAAAGCCGACCCGCGGGTACCCGCGACCCACTTCCAACTCTGGCTGTAAGCAACCCTCTCACAAACGTGGTGCGTTCTGTCGACCCAGGAGATGTTTCCGTGACTGAACCCAAAACTGAACCTAGGTTTCAGTTTATACACGTTTCTGACTTAGTCACTGAAACTGAAACTCCAACTATTTTAAAAAGTGACCTGAAACTGGAACTAAAAAAGCTGAAACTCAGCCTGAAACCATGTAGTTGAAGGAGTCTCAGACACCATACGGGAGCAACTGGAGCTTGGAGCTAGAAAAGGGAAGAGGGAAGATCAGTTCTTCAATCAGGACTGAAGACAAGGAATTGAACCGGCCGGGAACGAATCACAAATCACAACCCATTCCGCAGTCAGACACGAGTTTATATACCGTTACATCAGCTGAACTCTCTTGTCAAGCTTATCAATCTTTCCTATGCCTGCTTCGCTTACAGGACTCTAATTCCTTGGTGTATGCCAAGGCAGAGCCCCAAAACGTTGCGAAGCGAATCACCAGACATGTGATAGAAGACGATTTTTTGGTATGGGGAAGGGGTGAGACAAGTATTTCAGTTTTGTCCGAAAAAGCGGGGAAACCCTGGCACAAGAAAAGGAAAGGGGCGGCAACACTTCTGATTCATGTCTTGACATTTGGGGAACGCAAGCCAGAGTACAGAAACTCAAACTGCAAGAGAAAGTATTAACAGACTCAAGCTCCGACAAGAAGTAACCATAGAAGCGTTAATCATCCGAGCAACATTCAATATGCAAGAATCTTTCGAGTTAAGCGGACTTAACTTAGCAAACTCACTACTGCAATAAAACTGTTTTTACTTAAACAGGAACGGTAGAAGCGTATATTAAAGTCTGACCAAAAAATGTAGGGAGCGAAATTGTTTTGTTTATACTGAATTACCGGTACATTTTTGCTGCAGCAATGTACATATTTTCTGAACCGTCATGGCATGAACTTTCTTTTGGTTGAAAAAAATTTGAATTTGAAAAATTTTGAAAAATTTAAACAAAACAGTTTCGCTCCCTACATTTTTTGATCAGACTTTAGTTCAACACATGATTAAATTTATCAAAGCAAATGCAGTAATGAGCATAATGGTAGCAAATGGCAATTTCAAAAAGCTCTGAAACAACATAGCAAAGTTACAACATTTAAAAGTTTGAAGTCCAACAAAATCGTGATATAAAGTTAAACAGTAAATCATTAAAAATGAACAAAATTCAAACAGCATAGTAAGAACGAAACATTGGATAGGATATGGAACTAGGTTTCTGTAAAATAGCTACGACAATGAAAAATTGGGAAATTTCTGAATTTTTTACTTCAAACTACATAATCGTAGGCGTCTTTGGGAAATCTTTAAGTTGATCCTGTCCATGTTGAAAATAATTTTACTACATTTGTAACATTGTTTGAAAATTCGTGCCTCCCCCCCGACTGGGTGGCAAACTAAAAGATGCCTTCCGAATTTTTAGAATTCCCCTTCCGCAAAAAATCCTAGGAAATACATCTGCTTCCTATGATGTAAAAACGAAGTTCACAAGGCATAGATAAAGCCAAAACCAACGTTCCATCAACGTACTATAATGTCAGACATATTAATACACATGAAATATTATACAGTGCTAACCAAAATTCAAGAAATCAGTTCTTTATTTTTCCTTTTCTAGGGATTCAACTTCTTTTTCATCGTCAGGAGTTTTCAGCAGAGACAGCAGTAAAGTATCCTTCGACAAAACTTCTGCCCGTTCAGACTTCAGGTAGGGGCAAGAAAGATCCGGGATTTTTTATTATTTCTCGAAGACACCGTTTCTTCAAGCAGTCCAATCCATAGAGATCCGCCATCAGCAGAAGTCGACCCATATTTTCGGGGTTGACCTGAGAAATTAGGACTTTTTGACACCAGAAAACCAATTCCTGAAGTTGATATTGATGAGCCAAAGGCAGCAATCCTTCCGCCTGACTTTCATCCAAACCAATAAGTTCGGTCGTGTAGAGATAGCGGAGAAATTCTCGGACAACCGCTTTTTCGGAATCCAACACCAGACATCGAGACTGAGATTCACGAAAATCGGATTCCAAATTCCGTCTCAGCACGGGAACTTGGGCCAGAACCAAGGAATGAACGAAAAATATGGCCTCGTCAGAGCAGCGAACTTGAAAATCGGACAGTTTCGAGGGATTACCAGATTCAACTTCTCGATACAACTGTTTCGCGAATTCGTCATGCATACTTTTAAGATCGAAGCCAGGACTCTCATATAGTTCAAAATCCATTCTAAAAATTGTAGTTTTGATAGAAAAAACCAGAGGACACATTAATGTGAACGATTCGCCGTCCTTACAAGACACCGTCTCGCTTTCTTCGTATACCGTAGTACCAGGAATACAAACTGTGGTAATTTTGGCAGTTTGAAATTCAGTCGACGTATTTCTGAAGAGTCCTTTACAGGTACAAAAGCGCCCATCCGGACCAATCCTACCACCATTGTCTCCAGTGCGATACATTCTCAAACTTTCTTCGATAGTTATGTCAACGCTAAGGCCAATGGCGAGACTGAATGTGGATGTAGACATCTTTGCTTGAGTCAAGGGAATGTTAAGACTCACAACGGCTGGCATGCTGTGCAATTCTAATGTCCGAATCAGCAGAAACCGATATGATACACGATACAATATAAACCGTACAACTAAAACAAAATGTACATCTAATATATGTATATATGTGGTAGCAAGATAGTAAAATTGGCAAGATAGTTATCTTGCTAAGAGTTTGGCAAGATAGTTTGTCTTGCTAAAATTTTAGCGAGATAACTATCTTGCCACGAAATTTAGCAAGATTACTATCTTGCCAAAATTGTTGGTAAGATAGTAATCTTTCTAGAATTTAACAAGATAGTCATCTTACTAGTTTCAGTATGAAACATGTTTTCAATTTGGAAACAAAGAAAGTCATTAGTATACCCTATTCCTGAGTTTAATACAAGGGGGACTTTCACAAGAATTAAACACTGGTCATTGTGCTCTTTATTGTTGCTGAAATTATATTTGTAATAGAAAATGCACAGAATTTGCATTATTGCAAAGGTAACAAATATTATAATACGTCAAGATTAAATGAAAATGAATGAAAGAAAGATGAAAATGACTTGAGACTAAAACACTCACATTTTCTTAAAAAGACTGAAAAATTAAGTATGTGCATATTTAACTAATTTTGTGAGGTTGGTTTTGTCGGTAAAGTAGTTTCAATCAATTTTTGTATTTTTCGCAGTTAAATTTGAAATAATATATTAAAATATATTCTCTTATGCAATTTCTAACTTTAGCATTTCCATTACAAATATTATTTCAGCGGTGATACAGCAAATGGTTAGTTTTTAATTTTGCGAAAGTTCCCCCCTTGCGTTAAACTCTTTAAATGACTGCCTTTGTTTCCAATTTGTTTCCCATTAGGGCACTCTTTTCAAATTCTCCAGTTTTGTCTGTTTCGTTAGGGCACTGTTTCATTAGGGCACCGTTCCGTTAGGGCACCCTTTACGTGTTCCATCAATACTTCAGACTAAAGATTGTTGTCATATTGGATGACTACTTCGAATAAATGTAGTTTTATTGTATAGTTAGTAATTAATTAGGTAGTTAGTTAATATGTAGTTAAAAGTATTAAAACAAATTTGTCCGAAATAGTAGAGTTCTTAAATAGTCTTAATTCAGTAGGATTAATAAACAATTTAAAAGCTTACAATTCGAATTGCTTCAGTATCTTAAAATTATATTTTTAAAGATTCTAGTTCTTTTTAAAACTTCGAGTATTAAGTATTAGCTGGGAGGTTTGCTGAAGTGATCTTCAACTGCTGATGCAAGAAGCAAACTTGTTCGAGTCTATTGAGAAAAATGACAATTCAGAAATTATAATTCCTAAACATAATTTTTGAAATCAGAATCAATACTTTTTAGCACACAATTTTTACTAAAGAGAGACCAATAATTGATGATATATGCACAAAGGTACAATGACACATTATGTTATCTACCATGTGTCATTATGTTATTATGTTTACACAAATTTTAAAACTGCAAATGTATCTATGTGCAGTGCCCTAATGAAACTCTTTGTTGTTGAACAGTAAGTGCAATAACTAAAGTGACAGGGTGCCCTAACGAAACAGTGCCCTAATGGGAGACAATCATTGATGACACCTTTCATACTGAAACTGGTAATATGACTATCTTGCTAAATTCTACTAAGATTACTATCTGGGTCTCTTGCACAATTCCCCCCCAGCCCTAACTTTTGATTTTTTGACCAATAACTTTGAAATTTTGTGTGGGTGCATACTAGAGGCTGATGAATTCAAAAATTTTAAAATTTTAAAAAAATTTTAATAAATTTTAAATTTTATTTTGGTAAGGGGGGACCAAGGGGAACCGAAAATGTTTTGAAAAAAATTTTGCTGAAAACGTGCATACAGGGGTTTTCAGGGGCGCTGAGCACGAATCCGAAATCCGTTTTTCGTTAGCTTAAAATAAGCTAAAGTTACAAGCTTAAGATGTAAGCTTATCCTGGGCTAACGAAAAGCTTTATCGAAAAACGGATTTCGGATTCGTGCTCAGCACCCCAGAAAACCCCTGTATGCACGTTTTCCGCAAAATTTTTTTCAAAAAATTTTTCGGTTCCCCTTGGTCCCCCCTTACCAAAACAAAATTTAAGATTTTTTAAAATTTTTTTAAAATTTTAAAATTTTTGAATTTTTGAATTCATCAGCCTCTAGTATGCACCCATACAAAATTTCAAAGTTATTGGTCAAAAAAATCAAAAGTTAGGGCTGGGGGGGGAATTGCGCAAGAGACCCTACTATCTTACCAAAAATTATAGCAAGATAGTAATCTTGCTAAATTTCGTGGTAAGATAGTTATCTTGGGTACCCGTTATCTTGCTAAAATTTTAGCAAGATAACTATCTTGCCAAAGTCTTAGCAAGATAACTATATATCTTGCCAATTTTACTATCTTGCTACGACATATAGAATAAATGTTTGGGTCTGTCTGTATACATCGTTGAATCTACCAGGAAATGCATAAACATTCTGTTATATTCGAATAATATTCTACAAATATTCGAATTCTTTATTCGGAAATTTGAAATAATGCATATATAATTTCTATTTCATTTTAAAGGTTAAGAAACACAGCGCTCCCTAATGTATTAAGCCTGCAATATGCTCGGAACATTGGTTGAAATCTCGGGTGGGGAGGGGAGCTCTGACTGGCATGTAAAGGTATAAATTTACCCAAAACATGTCATGTCAAGACAAAAAATAGAACCCCAAGAACCCCCATCAGACAAGGAGGTTCTGAATATTTTTTCCTGCGATTCTATCCCGTATGACTATATGACTGTGTTCATTATCTATTTAAAAAGACACACGAAACGAAACGTCATTATGACGTAATTATGGTTCGGTAAAGTTGAAACTAGTCTGACGACTCTATTGGTGAGGGGTCCACCTGGTTTGGTTTCTCACACATTTAGATGAGAAAATTTTCAGGTGTAAACTACAAGTCTACAGCGATAAACACCTGTATGCTTTACACAGTCCAGGAAGCGATCTCTGGACAATTAAAGGCATTATAACATCCAGAACCCCAAACCCAGAATCCATATGCCCCCATCAAACTTAAAATTATGCATATAGTTGCGAATCAAATGTCTTCAAAGCATTAAGAAACCCCAGCAATTCCCGGAACCCCGCTTTTCTACCAAATTTCTACATACACTGTAATAACTAACCTAAAAAGTTCTCAAACATCCGGTTTTAGCACCAAAAGACAATACTAGACCAAAAATACCGATGAAGTCGGAAAATTTGGAAATTTTTGAACAAAAATTCTTAAAATTTGGCTACAGCACACCTCAACCTACTCAAGCGGGTTCAAAAAAGAGGAGACGAGTCAATAATTGCACTATATTTGAGAAGAAGAGTAAGCCGCTCGAGTTACCCATTTGGTGGGGGGGGTGTGAGGCGAAAGTCAATCAGATTGCAGAGGCCCCCACCCCGTTTGGTGGAGAGGGGTAAGAGTCATTATCGATCGCTTTTGGTGAAGGTTATACACTTAGTATAAGAGGATCATATTTGAAGGGGGAATAAACTAGTCGGATTTTACTTCCCTTGGAATCAATCAATCGAAATTATATGAAATTTGAGAATACACAGGAATACTTGTCCGCTGAAAAAACCACCGGGACTGCAAAACACCCCTAAAGTAATGCATAGCGCGAATTTACTATCATCAGTTTTAAACAAAATGTCATAAAGAAAGCTTTTATTACAGTATGACATTAGCATTATATTTATATATTTCACAACTAAAAAGATAAGAATAAAACACGATGAAGACCGAAGACACAACTCGGCTAAACTGGCATCAAAACAGACAACCATAATTCTCAGGAGTGGTCCTACAGAGAGGGGTTTGAGTCCCTACACCACAAATTGGGCATCAGACTTGGGTTGACCCAGGGTGCTTTTTATTGGGGGGGGGGGGGTGGGAGACCCTCAACATCGGTCAAATGTGAGATGACACGAAATTTTGCAACTTCGCATAGAGTATTCTCGCAGCTATTGAAGTTCAAGCCAAGAAAAGTCCCGCCGCAATACTGCGAATTTTCATCCTGCCAAAACTTACGCGAATCCATGGGCCATGGCCATGGGGTAGTTTTTAGAAATCGATGTTCAAAACAAAACAAATTGCAGTATTGCCAAAAGGGTGTTTCGGCCAAATCTCCAGCTTAAAGCAGCGAACTGCAGCTAATGGCATTAATAAAATGTGCAACTACAATGTATAAATTGAACAGAAAGTAAATCAATAGGACTAAATCGATTGAGTATCAAAATTTTCCGTAAGATTTGTCAGTAATTTTGACAAAACTGATTTCCTCAAAAATGGCCATTTTGACCTCCAAAATCATTTTTGGCTTATCTTACTTAAGGGGGCCCACTTTGGGGTAATTGTTTCGACCATCTCCAATTAGACTCATTTTTACAAATTTTATTGTCTAAGTACATAGGATACCTATTTTAACGAGTTTGTAAAATTTAAGTCGCATCTCCTCTGAGAAAATTCACCTTTCAGCTTTGCCACACCTCGGGTAATTGCGATATGCAATTATTTAGTGATATACCGTGAACCCAGTGCAAGATTTGGTATGGCACTACCATTCATTGCGAAAGCAACAGGGGTTGGCACTAACGAAAAATTCCCCTCAAAGTTGAGGTCTGCTGTGACGAAATTAGGAAATCGAAAAAGTGTAATTTATACGTAATATTATTGTAATATAAATTCTGTGTAAGATACCGAGTAACATTTGTATAGTTTTCAAACTCTAAACCGATACTGTGTCACTGTGGATTAGAATTTTGAATTAGGTAGAATATTCAGAACTTTTAATTAATTTTTGAAGTTAGCGAACTGCCGAAAGTCGCTCAATTCTGTCGCTTTTGGTGACCAAAAATGAGGGCCATTAAGTTTTGTTTAGCTGTATATTATAAAAAACTAGAGGTCCTAACTAAACATTCAAATTCCACAGTGGCACAGTACATGTATGAATGTTTCAAACGATACCCAATGTTGCTTGGAATTCTTAGTCAGTGTAGTGATTTTTTGTCGCAGAAATTAAGTTTTTTCTGTAAAGTTGTGAAAATTGCTGACTTTTACAGACAGGTATTTTACGACCAGGCTATATTGCAAAATTGAATATTTTTGCATTATTTATTCATATTTATTAAAAACTTGAATGACTAGCGAAAATTTGCTTCAACTGGCTGCAGAACTCTCGTACTCGCTCATATTCAGATTGCACACAGTTGACTCGACCTTGCGGAGAACTGAACGAAACAACTCAAAATTTGAACTTTATATGCACGACATATATAGTTAGTTTATGTGTGAAAATGAACGAAATCCGTGATCTAAAAATCTTTCATGATTGACCCCCCTTACCTGCTAGCTGAACGGTCGTAAAAGCAAAAATGTGATTTCGGTAACCTCTTTCCATTTATATAACCACACTCTTAAAAAGACTCCTGTAGAACCGACAGGAATTCTTGTAGTTTTCCACAAAAGTGCTCCTGTGCGGTCAGTCACTAGCGGAGCTTCCTATATTTTCCACAAAAGTAGCTGTTGTATATTTTTACCGGCCTCGCGAATAGTGAAAATGATAGGAATTTCATTTCATCAATTTTCATCATAAAAATTGGAGCCTGTAAGGTTACATTTACACAACGCGATACCAGCACCTTTAAGAGCTCCTTTGTTTGCTTTGCTGATAGTCAGCAAAACGCCAATCATGAAATTGAACAGACATTTTTATGCCAAAGTTACGAAAATATTGCACTTTTTCAAAATTTGGAAACGGTGTTTGAAGGCATTGTAAGGCAAAATGATCCCACAAAATCCCACTGATCCCACATGGGATGAGTTTTCAATCCCATCCCATCCCATCCCATGGGATCCCATGGGATCCCATCCCAGATGCCAACACTGGTTTAATGTTGAATTGAGTTGAATGAATTGAGGCTGAAAGTTTATAATTTAATTTCTGAACCATATGCAGAAAATGTAACTTATCTTTTCTAATCAAAAGACCAACCACTCCTTCACTTGCTGGATCAGATCTCCTGCCCTACATAAAGGATTAAAGCCGTATGAGTTAAAAATACGAGAAAGGAAACCACCACCTTGAAACTGAAACTGAAAGAATTTTAGGCCGCCGACTGAAAACGAAACTGGTAAAGATTGAAACTTAGCCTGAAACTGGTTTCAGTTTTCCGGAAAATATGAAGATTTTATGGTTTTCAGCAGCTTTTTGTCAATATTCTGCAGTAGGGGTGAAAATAATCCTAATTTTATGCATTATGTTATGTCGGAGGAATCCTGAAACTGAAATTATCTTGGATAGCCGACTGAAACTGACACTTAAAATCGGTTACTGAAACAACACCAACAACGCCAGCGGAGTTTGCAGCGTTAAAAGGGATTTTCGTAAAGCCGAAAATAAAAATATTTAAATTTACGAAAATTTAGGCAAACCCGATTTTCGGAAATCTCCG
>JASAND010019670.1:0-45458 GCA_030248195.1 Trissonchulus latispiculum | reverse complement strand
GGTTTTTGGCCATTTTGGACCGGTCCGGACCCTGGTCAGGGCGCCACAGGCCACTGGGGCCACTTTGGAGGGGTCCTCCAATGACAAAAAATGTTCGCCTCACCAAGGGCTTTCATTTGATACCAAACTTGGCCACTTTTGGAAAAATCGATTTTTGGCCATTTTGGACCGGTCCGGACCCTGGTCAGGGCGCCACAGGCCACTGGGGCCACTTTGGAGGGGTCCTCCAATGACAAAAAATGTTCGCCTCACCAAGGGCTTTCATTTGATACCAAACTTGGCCACTTTTGGAAAAATCGATTTTTGGCCATTTTGGGCATGGTCCACGGTCCGGACCCCTGGCCAGGGCGCCACAGGGGTCCGGGCGAAACCTACTATAGTCTATGCTGTAGTGCCCCCGCACCCCACCCCAAACCCCAAATAAGAGAGACCTGCTCACTGTAGATATCTGTGTAGAAGAGGTTGAAGTTGGAGTTGCGTCACGGTAGGGCCCACCACCATCAGGGTGCCCCCCAGCCACATGGATAGGTCCTACAGCGAAACTAATGGGCCCTTTAGATCAGGGTTCATGCGGACTTTTCAGTTTCAATTTCCAGGTTTTTCCAGGTTTTTCAAGGTTTTCAGCGGCAATTTTCCAGGTTTTGTATTATTAAATTTTGATCAAATTAGTGTAAATCTGGAGCATTTTTTGGAGTACCAGGAAATTAAAACGAGCGATGCACTACTGGATCCAAGCTCGACAACATACCTCTGTCCCGACATATATAATTAAAGTAATGGTAAATATGGGCCGGGTTTGTTCCGGAAAAAATGCGGAAAACCAGTTTTTTCGGCTTTTAAAGTGTTTTTCCTTTTCTTCGATAACCCCAATGGCTTTCAACTGCTTCTGGAGCGCTGAAAAGGGCAAATTTTAACGATTAAAGCGTTAAACAGTATTTTCAAGCTACAAAATATAAATCTAGACCGCTTCAAAAAATTTTAGAATTTTTCAATTTTTCAAATATATATATTTCGAAAACTTACGGAAAATTTTCAACAGTTTCGCAAAATTGTCGGGTCTTATCTCGATTACCCCCCCCCCCACTCAAAACCCATAAAACTTGACCAAATGAGCTAAAATTTGGTGTGGGTATGTTTTCGACCACGCTGAGTTCAAATATCGCAAATTTTTTTCGATTTCGCGAAATTCGATTTTTTTCGATTTCTAAGGGGGGACCAAGGGAAACCGAAAAATTTTGGGCCCAAATAAAGGGTTACATGAATTGATATGCTTCGCGAAGTGAAGTGAAGTGAAGCTTTGTCTTGACAATAAACTTGAATGGCTCAAGTGGAAGTTAAATGAAGTAGCGCTTGCTTCGTGTAACCCTTTATATGGGCCCAACTGTATGTTTTCGACCACGCTGAGTTCAAATATCGCAAATTTTTTCGATTTCGCGAAATTCGATTTTTTCGATTTCTAAGGGGGGACCAAGGGAAACCGAAAAATTTTTTGTCTTCGATTTTGCTGAAAAGATGTATATAGGGGTTTTCGGGGTCGTAGAACACGAATCTGAAGTCCGTTTTTCGATTCAGCTTTTTGTTAGCTCAGTATAAGCTAAAGATTTTAGAAATCGAAAAATCGAATTTCGCAAAATCGAAAAATTTTGCGATATTTGAACTCAGCGTGGTCGAAAACAAACCCACACCAAATTTTAGATCATTTGGTCAAGTTTTAAGGGTTTTGAGTGGTGGGGGGGGTAATCGAGATAAGACCCAACTTGTCATATAAATTTGAACTGAAAAGCTATTGGAATTTTCAATAAAACTTTTGGAAATATGAAGGCTAAAAATAGGTTTCGCATGGTTGGACCAAAAAGTAGGTGTCATTTTCAAAATGTCATAAAATGAGCAGGAGTGAACCAAATGACTTGATCTTCGCACACGCAGGTAAGAAAGAGTCGCGCTTTCTGCTGCTATGCTTTGGAGCTCATAGCTCCAACCCTTGGTCCAGGAGGCGGGTGGGTTTCCCCCCCCCATGCCAAAAAGGGGGTGGGGTTATAAGCTATAAGTTATTTGGCTATAGTTATTTGGCTATAAGCAGAATTTATGCAAAAAATCGTGCAACCAGCGGAAAGTTTGGGTGGGTGAGGAGCCTCACAAAACTAGAAAATTTTTTAAAACAGGACCTCCTGGATAAAGTTTCAGTATAATTTTCGGTAATCGCAATTATTGGTAATGTTCGCCTATTAGGGTAAAATCTTTCAGATTTCTGTGTTATGAAAATAAAATTTAAAATAAAATAGTTTAAGGAAAGGCGTATATATTGCTATAAAACATCGATACAATATATACCAAGTAGAAAACTATGTACAAACCATGAGTGAAAAGCTGACAAACCGGGCTGAACGAAATCACAATTCGGGTAATTTTTCTAATTTCAATGGCAAATATAAGAAATTTGGTGAAATTTTGGAATCAATCAGCAAATTCCAGGTTTTTCCAGGTTTTTCCAGGTGTTTACCCCAATTCCAGGTTTTTCCAGGTATTTCCAGGTTTTTCCAGGTCGCATGAACCCTGTTAGATTCACCATATAGGGGTTCCTATTCGAATACGAAACCTCAGCCCAACAGCTCTTATGTATAGGGCTGCATACTCCGTAGGCCCAGACCCCCCCTTTTACACGTTAACTAGTGACCCCCGGCCAGAAAATTACAGGGGCCAGATCCAAAATTCATATAGCCTATCCGGATAAGGGTCATGGGGCAATGCTCCACAAACAACCTCAGACCCGTCGGCCTGCCCCAGTTCAAGAAGACCCGAACAGAAGGATTGACCATTTTGGAAAAAAACTATCTTCGAAAAAATCGAAATCCTGCTATGTACACAGACCTATGGGGAGGCCCTACCTACTCCATACTCATTTCCCCAAAAATGGGGAAAAAGTTGTTCAAAAAAACCCCATATGGTATAGGAAATCTAAGACCTCCGACCCCTAGGGTGGGGGGGAAAAATGGAGAGAAAGTCGTGCATTGAAAAATTGAATCTGTCATATCTCAAAAACGGCTCGGCCGATTTTGCTCAAATTTGCACAGCATGTACCCCTCGTGAAGGGGTTTCTACTGGTACAATATGAAGGCTCTACCTCAACTCCTCCGCCGGCAACAGGGAAAACTATTTTCCAAGAGGCGCAATACGCCTTTTTGGGTTGCCGCTTTTTCAACAAAAAGGCAACCCTTTAACTTGGGTATGTCCGTTATTTATTATTTATTATTATTATTGGGTTGCCGCTTTTTCAACAAAAAGGCAACCCTTTAACTTGGGTATGTCCGTTATTTATTATTTATTTATTATTATTTATTTCTTGCAGTATGTGTCCCCCCCTCTAACTTTTATTGGCTGGACCGATCCGGCTGAAATTTTCAGGGGGAGTTGGGGGTGACCTAAAGTACTCCGGGAAGTTCGGTACTTCCCGGATTCCAGAAATGGCGGTAACCGGAATTTTTTAGAATGGTATATAAGGGGGGACCAAGGGAAACGTAAAAATTTTTTGTCTCCGATTTTGCTCAAAAGTTGGTTATAGGGTAACTCAACCACGCTGATTTCGAAACTGAAATCGAAATTTCCGGAAAATTTCCGGATTTCGAGATATTGACCCGGAAAATTTCGGATTTTGAAAAATTTTTCCAAAAGTGGTCAATATGGTACTCAAATGAAAGAGCTCGCCGAGCTGAGCAACTTTCCTTCTTGCGACATTTTCCGCAAATGCGTCTAGCGAAAGTTATGGCCGAAAAACGGAAAATCCGGGAATTTCCGAAAACCCGGATTTTGGACGAAAAAATTATTTGTCTCCAATTTTGCTTTAAAGTTGGTCATACGGCAACTCGACCACGCTGATTTCGAAACTGAAATCGAAATTTCCGGAAAATTTACGGATTTCGAGATATTCGACCCGGAAAATTCCGGATTTTGAAAAATTTCTCCAAAAGTGGTCAATATGGTACTCAAATGAAAGAGCTCGTCGAGCTGAACACCTTTCCTTCTTGCGACATTTTCCGGAAAAGTTCCTAGCGCAAGTTATGGCCAAAAACTGAAAATCAGGGAATTCACGAAAACCCGGGTTTTGAACGGAAAATTTTTGGTCTCCGATTTCTCTCAAAAGTTGGTCATAGACTAATTCGATAGCGCTGATTTCGAAACTGAAATAGAGATTTCCGGAAAATTTACGGATTTCGTGGTACTGGACACATAAAATTTCGTGTTTATAAGAGGAAAAATGACAGCGGCAACCCATTCATGCCACTTTGCTTGTTATTATTATTATTATTCTCCGGATTCTTGTCCCCCCCCTCTATCTCGAGATTGGAAAGGGGTAGAGAGGTGGTTGATACCTCATTTTGAAGGTCTTGACTTGAACTGCTCCCGGAAGCGCGGGGAGCCCCGGGGGAGCAGAGGTGCTCCCGGAGCAGCCCCGTGAGTAAAAATGAGTAAAATAAAAAAGTTGTCCAAATGAGCTAATTTTGGTATCATTCGAAAGCTCTCGGCGAGTAATGAAAAAGTTGTAATAGGGTCAAGGACTGAAAATGCACCCATTTTGAGTTATGAGGCCGAAAATAGTCAAAAATGGCCAAAAACGGCCAAAATGGGTCAAAATTGAAAGTTCTCAGATCGGACTCATGTCGGTATCATTCGAAAGCTCTCATTATGTAGATGAAAAGTTGTAATAGGGCCAACGCACCAAAGTGGAGGAGAAATGAGTTACGGAGCCTCAAATGGGTCAAAAATAACGAAAATCGGTCAAAATGGGTCAAAATTGAAAGTAACCGAAACCGCCCAATATTGGATATCAGTCGAAAGCTCTCGTTGCGTAGATAAAAAGTTGTAATAGGGCCAAGGCACCAAAATGTGCAGAAAATGGGTTACGGGGCCTCAAAAGGGTCAAAAATGACCAGAACCGGCCAAAATGGGTCAAAATTGAAAATTCTCAGATCGGACTCATATCGGTACCATTTGAAAGCTCTCGTTGCGTAGATAAAAGATTGTAATAGGGACAAAGCACCAAAATGTACAAAAAAATGAGTTACGGGGCCTCAAAGGGGTCAAAAATGGCCAAAACCGGCCAAAATGGGTCAAAATTGAAAATTGTCGGATCCGGTCGATACCGGTGTCATTCGGAAGCCTCTCATTGAGTAGATAAAAAGTTGTAATAGGGCCAAAGCTCTTAAATGTACGCAGCTTCAGATATGACTCCTGATAAGAGGAAATATGCCAGCGGCAACCCATTCATGCCACTTTGCTTGTTTTCCCTATTCTAGGTAGTGCGCTGACGCGCACTACCTAATTTTAGCAAAAAATAACTTCAACTATTATTGACCTCTTGAACAAATATATACGTAAAATCTTTACTATATGGAACCACGCAAAACATTTCAAGCTGTAGTGAGCAGAAAAAAAGGCAATAAGGGATTCGCAAGAGAAGGTTACGGCAAGAGAGACTGTGATAAAACTGCGACAAGCTAGAACTACATAGCCTACTTAGCTACAACCATCACGCTGGCACGGATATGATATACATATCCTACATGGTAACAGGGTACTTTTAGGTTTTTTCTTCCGGAGGGGGGACGGGCTTCCCCGGGGAGGAAGAAATCTTCGGGGAGAGGAGATTTTTTGCAAAACAGCCACAAATGGCTATTTTTGGCCTATTTTGCAAGTAGAAACGCAAAAATTTTTTAAAAATGCCGAAAATGCTAAAAATAGCTATTTTTGCGAATTTTCATCAAAGCTGGAAAATGTTTGAAAATTTGCCATCTTGGAAACAATAGACCTCATTAAGGGGGGGGGTATACCAAATACACTAATGACAAAAATTTTTCCGATTGTCCTCAAACTTTGTCACATATTAGTACCTGGGTTCCTTCAAAATAATTAAAAGTTTGGATGGTTTTTGTTTTTCACAGCGTTCACAGCAGCCTCGCAAAGTTGCTGACCTACGGCTTTTTCCTGCATGGGGGTGGTCGAAGTTTTTTCGATTTTTCTCCGGACTGCTAAGAGCAAATGTCTTGAATTTTCATGTGAACATAAAGGATACATAAGACTATCGTTGGGTATGCGCAACTTCAAAATTGGCTGAGTACACGCAGGTGCAGCACGACATTTACCATGCATCCCACCCTCAAATTATGGCAATTGACGTATTTCGATTGAGACCTAATCCGCTGCAAGCATCCGATTGGGCTCAAATTTTGCACACAGATGTCTCTTAATACTATAAATATGTGTGCAAAATTTGAAGCGTTTTGACCGAATCAGTAAAAAGTTATACAACATTTTGTTCAATTTTTGCTGTCAGAGGCGCAAAACTGGCTTCCCGCCAAAAATGCCAAATTTTCAAAATCGTCGAATTACTACAAAAAAGTACTCATTCGATAGATCTCATCATTCTAAACAACTTTTCTAATTGCACCAAGTCACGATATTGCTTATACGATGAGATAAATTCCATCAAAGTTTTGCTACATGCCGATTTTGAGCATTTTTTCACTGTTAGCCACATAATTAAGCAGTCATTAAAAAACCATTACACAACTTGAACCAGCCAAACCTGGCACATATTTGACCTTATATCCTGGCTATATTCTGTAAAAATTTCAGAAGATTTGGAGCACTTTGGTGGATTAGGCTCGAAACGGCGACAGGTCACCTAGTGAAAATTTTACAATTTTTAAAGTTTGCGGCTACAGTACTCCCGAACGAGAAGCTTCTGTGAGCTGCCATTTGGCATGTATATAACCCGTGTCCATGGAAATATGTGTGCAAAGTTTTAGGTCTGTAGCTTTACCCGAAAAAAAATTCAGAGCTTCCGAAAGACCAATCTAAATTTTGAAAAAATGAACAAAAATTTTCAGTTTGGGACCCCATGCAGCTCGGATGTCATGGGATATATCAATGCCTTATATTAACTTTTTAACTATGATATGTTACCTACTTGCATGCAAAAAACTAGCGCTCTCCGAAGAAGTTGTGCAAACCCCTGGGTATACCCCCCCTTAAGGGGGAAGCACAAAATCGGGGGGCGATTTCGGGGGGGGGGGAGGTTGATGTAGGGGCCCCCGTACTCCCTGTAAAAATACCCTGTCTTAATGTAGCTGGGTTTAGTGGGGAGGAGGTCGAAAAGTGGGGGGGGGAGATAAAATGGGCCAAAACTGCTGTATAAATAGCCTGTTTTCCACATACACTGCTATAAGTAAGCTTAAAAGTACTGAAAAATCAAGTTTTAGCACCAAAAAATGCGATTTTATATCAAAAATTTCCGGCGATGCCGGAAAATTTTTGAAAATATTGACCAAAAATCCTAAAAATTTGGCAATTTCTGCGCACCTTAGAGTGAGTGGTGGGAAGCCCAAAAAAGTGGGGGTGGGGCCGAATGGGGGGAAGTGCTCAAGTGGGGGAACCCAAAAAGTGGGGGGGCGCCCCCTCTTGCCTCCTCCCAGTAAAATAAACCCAGGGTAGGCAAAATGACCCCTGGAGAAATTTCCAACCTACAGAAGGTTATAGGAAGGGAGATGGTGCTTATCGCCGGATTCTCATATCGAGGTCAGGAGTAATAACTGAAATGTTCATTGAGTGATACCTAGAGCTTGCCCGACACGTTTCGAAGCCCTCTACCACTTTCAAAATCCTATAAAAAATGCCAGCAAACGTGACAAGTTTCTTTCAGTACTGAGCTGGCACAATGCTCGAACGCGTCTCAAGGGCCTCGCAGGGCCTTTTACACCAATATACCGTATAACAGGTCGCTCTCGCTCGCTTCCCCCGCAATTACTTGCGTGCAGCTCCACAAATCGAAGCAGTTATCTGCAAATTTATAAAACTGACCAGCAGCATACAAAACCGCAAGACGCCATGAGATGAAGGTATAGCCACGATTATTTCGAGTCAAGAGATTCCATGTTGGGATATCGGCAGTGGAAAAACTGGAAGTGACGTCATCAGTAATAATCACTTCAATGGCCCAACGAGCCAAATCAGCTCCATCACAAACAATGTCAGCAGCACGTATCTACAAAAAAGAAAATCAACGTAACTTCTTCGTCTACTACACAGTCGATGTGTCTGCACACGTCTGCAAGAGCGACCAACTTTGGTATCAAAATACAGGGTTGACCTTCCCCCCCGACAATGCCCTCCCGTGAATTTTTGAGGGGCGCAAATTTTGTCAGAAATAGGCAAATTTCAAAAATTTTTGGCCCTCGCCGGAGATTTTTTCGCAAAAATGGCTATTTTTAGCTTACATCCTGGCAGTTTTGAAAACTTTTTACATTCCCTTCTACATGCAAAATACGCTAAAAACTACCAATTTTAGCACATTTTTGCAAAAAATTTCCCCTCTTAAAATTTCTTACCTCCCGGGCCCGGGGCCCCCCGGGAAGCCCCCTCCCCTGAAAAAACCTCTAAAAATACCCTGAAAATATATATGTAAAATGGAAGAAACAATACCAAAAATGCTCCGCAGCAAAGTGTTTGTGTGAGTGTTCGGATATCTAAAATTCCGGTTGATAAAGTAAAAATACCCGTATGAAACGCTGATATGAGTTGATGTCCTTAGCAGGCACGATTTGCCGTTTGGCAGCCTTAAGACGCAGCCTGGGACGCGCAGACGTCCTTACACCCCCACATTTAACTGGGTTTACTTTAGGCAAAAATAAGTGGGGGGGGCGCCCCCCCCCCACTAGTGGGAGGGGGGGGAATAAAATGAGCCAAAAATGCTAAAAATGCTGTATAAATAGCCTGTATTCCACATACACTGCTATAACTATGCTTAAAAGTGCTCAAAAATCGAGTTTTAGCACCAAAAAAGGCGATTTTTCATCAAAAATTTCCGGCGAAGCCGGAAAATTTTTGAAAATTTTGACCAAAAATCCTTAAAATTTGGCATTTTCTGGGCACCCTATAGTGAGTGGGGGGGGAAGCCCAAAAAAGTGGGGGGGAACGAGTGGGGGGGGGGGGAGGTTATCGAGTGGGGGGGAACCCAAAAAGTGGGGGGGGCGCCCCCCCCCCAGTAAAATAAACCCAGCATGACGTTAGGCGGGTTTTCTTTAGTGGGGGGGCGCCCCCACTTACTATAAAGTGCCCAGAAAATGCCAAATTTTAACGATCTTTGGCAAAATTGTTAAAAACTTTCAAGCTTCGCCTAATTATCGTCTATTTTGATACTAAAACTTGATTTTGGAGCACTTTTTAGCTTTAGCAGTATAAATAGAAAACACGCAATTTTTTAAAGTATATATTCTTACCATTTTTAGCTCATTTTATCCCCCCACCCCACAAGTGGGGGCCCCACTTTTTTGGCCTAGAGAAAACCGAGGGCTCAACGTACATAGCTCGTACAATACCTGAGCTTCATCTCCCTGTGATGTGGCTGACGTTTCGGCTTTCTTTAAAATATTACCAAAAGCTTGATGTTCAATAAGGTCAGAGTAAGAATGCGGGGATCGGCTTCGCGTTCTCCCTTCAAACAATAAATAGTATACAAGAAAAATGTTCCTTGCAGTCGCATGTAAAATGCAATATGAGCTATGACGGTCAACTTAAATACGTCAAGGACAAGATTTAAAATGTCTAATATGAGCCAGCATCTAAATCTGTAAAGGACAAGATGTAGCTGGCTAATATGACCCGCTACGTTTCTCTTGGGCTCATATTGACGCTCGCTTCCGTGGTTTCAACGGCTTGACATCACGACTCTTTGAACAATGTAATGTCGCGCATTATATATGTAAAGTCAACAGCTTCATGTAATGTTTGGTGAAAGTTACACCTGCTGAATCCAATTTCGCTAGCTCTTACACCAAATTTAAGGTATCAGGACACTTTAAATATATATATAGCTTAAGTTCTCAATGTGAATTCAGCGGCATACATGTTTCTAAATCAAAACTATAAAACAAATGTATATATACTATAAAGCTACCGTAAACCGAACCGGTAGTCTTCAAGTCGTCAGTATCGGCTTACTATATATATACAAGTAATAAAAATGCTCCTCCGGAGCATGAAAAAGTAATATGGGTGGTGGTGAAGTTGTAAAATCTAGAGAGGACTAGTCTTAAAAATGCTTAATATGGGGCTAGGTTCAAAAAAAGAAGAGGACTAGGTTGTGGGCGAATTAATATGGGCACAGCTTCGCCGAGCAACCCATATTCGCGGACTGAAAAAGTTATATACGTACATACGTATTACATATGTAATATACCAGTGTTCAGTTTTTGTTACGGTGCGCAAATAATATACAACTGTGATAAACGAGTTTTAGTGGAAGCAAACATTTCTTTCGATAAACTCTTAATATTTACTGTGCATTTTAACCATTTAGAAGAAAAGTCTATATTTCAACAATAATTTCAGGACTCTCTCCGACGACCTTCTATTTCTATTGAACCGTTAGCGTTACAATCATAGCCTTGGTTCTTTCTAGTTGCTTGCCTAGTCCAGCATAACCAAATTACTATATAGTTTACGTATATATAAGCAAGCAACTTGCAGCGATTGTTTAACTGCCGGAATTGTTCATATTGACTGACAATAGTGGCTTTGTATATGACCATCGCCACGGCGAAGCGTGAAAGCCCGCGAACATGGGTTGCTCGGCGAAGCTGTGCCCATATTAATTCGCCCACAACCTAGTCCTCTTCTTTTTTTGAACCTAGCCCCCATATTAAGCATTTTTAAGACTAGTCCTCTCTAGATTTTACAACTTCACCACCACCCATATTACTTTTTCATGCTCCGGAGGAGCATTTTTATTACCTGTCCTTCTGTCATTTTAAAGGATCCCTTTCCAGCAATGCGGCAACGGATACAAGGAGCTTGAACAGTGCCGTAGGTAGAGCAGATAAGTGATTATATAAATATAAGTGCCACTGAATTCTCACCTCCGCCCCAAGCTTTGGCCGCTGCAACCTCTGTTTGTGGGAGGTATAAGGAGAAAACTTTTTCGCCTCGTCAGACTTCGACAGTATGCCCATCGTGTTCAGCGACACGGATTTACTGTATGGGTACCGCCAGAGTGCCGAAAAACGCTGTTTTAGGGGGTTCGGCCACTGGTCAATAGGCCCCATAGACCGTAGTGACCACTGGTCACTTCCCTCGATTTCGGCAATATGCCCAATGAAACGAGCGTAGTCCATGTACTATAAATGCCCCCAACCAAAACGCCGGAAAACGCTGTTTAAAGGGGTTTGACCACTGGTCAATAGGCCCCATAGACCGTAGTGACCACTGGTCACTCCCATCGGTTTCGGCAATATGCCCATTGAAACGAGCGTAGTCGATTTACTATATATGCCCCAAACCAAAAAGCTGAAAAACGCTGTTTTAAGGGGTTTGACCAGTGGTCAGTGGGCCCCATAGGCCGTAGTGACCACTGGTCACTCCCATCGGTTTCGATAATATGCCCATTGAAACGAGCGTAGTCGATTTACTATATGTGCCCCCAACTAAAACCCCGAAAAATGCTGTTTATGGTGAGTTTTCCCTACTTTGACCCTGGGCGAGGAACCACGGGAGCCATGCTGACCAGTGGTCACTTCGGGCGGTATCGGCAGTATGCTCATCGTTTTCAGCGACCCCGATTTACTATATATGGGTACCACCCCAAGGCCGAAAAACGCCATTCTTAGTGACTTTTAGGCCATTTCTTGTAAAAGTGGGACTTAGAAACTTTTCGTGAAAACAGGTGAAAAAATGCAAAGTTTAGGCCCATCTCCTGAAAGCTCCAGAGCGAAATTAAAAAATCCCCCTCGTCACATTCCGCGCATAGTCTGAAATATTCAAATAAAACAAACCAAACCGATCTAGCTGCTAACCTGTGAAAAAAAGTCGATCACAACCGAAGTGCCAAAATAGCGAAAGTCCGACTTTGGGGCCTTGGCACAGAGCCAAAATTGGCAGTGTGCCAAAATGACCAAAAAAGGTTGCATGGGAGGACCCTGCCTACCAACATATAATAGTAGTATAGGACCAAAATGCCCATATCGTTCCAACACTGCGCTGACATAAGCACTTCCGAAAAGCGTTATTAACCGAGAAAAAAAAACAAACGCACGGTAACTCCCGCTAAGTGCAAAATTTCGAAGTTCGGAATTTTAACCAAAAGTATGGTGGTACTTGTAGTACTACTCGAGTACTTTACGATGGTAACATTTTTACCCCTCCCGAACCTCTAATTAGCTGGCACCAGGCCAACACTGTCTCCAGGGGGCCGCGCAGACGCCTTTATACCCATATTATGTAGGGGCGCTATCGCGCCACTACATAGTACAAGAACCAAAAATGCTCCTTCGTCGCATGTAAAATAAATATGAGTACTCTCAGGCAGGTTGTACAAACACGGAAACTAGCCTGTAAAATGCATATGAGTGGCGTTGAGGTTGTAAATTAAGGAAAACAAGTTGCAACGGCTTAACATATGAGCCTGTCCTACAACGAGGCTCATATTGGCGTATGTCAGAATATAATTTGTCGATATTTGACCTTCATATAAATAGCACGTAAAGCTTTTCATTACAAAATTGTCCTTCACACATCTTGTCGCTAAGACATTATACTGTGCATACGCATTATACGGCATGCCACTTTGCGCTCTGACTCAGAGCCATGTGGGGAAAGCATTACGTATGTGAGAGTAGTGTGTGTCATAGTGTTCCGGGAATACAGTAGGTGTGTACTGTACTATAGTGCTTCCGGAAATAGTAGGTGCCATGGTGTTTCGGAAAACATCAGCTTGCAGGTACAGTTCAACTTGAGGTCTCGCAGTTCACTTCGTTCTGTCCATTTCTTTCAAGCCACAATGTTAACATGTTATGTCTATTCATTCGTTTTTTCTTTAATATGATGACCTGATGATCTTTAAGAAGGCTGCACTGTGACGCCAATATGAGCCTCGTTGTAGGACAGGCTCATATGTTAAGCCGTTGCAACTTGTTTTCCTTAATTTACAACCTCACAACCTGCCTGAGAGTACTCATATGTATTTTACATGCGACGAAGGAGCATTTTTGGTTCTTGTTTTCCATTCTTTTACATATGTATGCGCAAAAAAAGAACCAACCAACCAACCAAATTTGACCACTTTTGAAAAATTTCATTTTTGACCGAAAATCGCCTAAGTCCCCTGGGTTTTCTCTAGCCCAAAAAAAGTGGGGGGGGGGATCCCCCCCCCACTTGTGGGGGGGGAAGACCAAAAGTGGGGGGGGAATAAAATGGGCTAAAAATGCGGTAAAAATTGCGTGTTTTCTACGTATACTGCTACATCTAAGCTAAAAAGTGCTCAAAAATCAAGATTTAGTACCAAAATAGTCGATTTTTAACCAAAAAATTCCGGCGAAGCCGGAAAATTTTTGAAAATTTTGACCAAAAATCCTAAAAATTTGGCATTTTCTGGGCACCTTATAGTGAGTGGGGGGGGGAAGCCCAAAAAAGTGGGGGGGGGGAACGAGAGGGGGGGGGAGGGGTCCAGTGGGGGGGGAGGGGTCGAGTGGGGGGGGGCACCCAAAAAGTGGGGGGTCCCCCCCACACCCCCCCCCACCTAAAGAAAACCCAGGTCCCCACCCAACCCCACCACAGCACTCTACAGCCACTTTGAGCATGCAGTTCTATAACAAAAGTTGCTCAGCTCGCTTAGGGCTTTCATTTGGAACCAAATTTGACCACTTTTGAAAAATTTAATTTTTGACCTAAAATCGCCTTAAGTCCCCACCCCACCCCACCACAGCACTCTACAGCCACTTTGAGCATGCAATTCTATGACAAAAGTCGCTCAGCTCGCTTAGGGCTTTCATTTGGTACCAAATTTGACCACTTTTGAAAAATTTTATTTTTGGACCACCTGACCCCTTACCGACCTGACCCCTCAGACGGTCAAGTGGAGCCAGCCCAGAAAAATGGGTGCGTTGTACAGCAAAACCGACACCGGAAATGAGCTGGGCGCACCAGGAAAACCCTATAGAGAAAGTTTTGAGAGGCCAAGTAGAACCTAGTATGGACCTCCAGGAAACGGTTGCCGACATGACCCTCCAGACGGCAAAGTGGAACCAGCCCAGCAAGATGGATAAGTCGGACGGCAAAACGGACACCGGAAATGAGCTGGGCGCACCAGAAAACCCCTATAGAAAAAGTTTTGAGAGGCCAAGTAGAGCCTAGTATGGACCTCCAGGAAACGGTTGCCGACATGACCCTCCAGACGGCAAACTGGAACCAGCCCAGCAACTTGGGTCAGTCGGGCAGCAAAAGTGATAGCGGGAATCGATTCTCCGTCCGCAAAAACCTTTGCACGCAAGATATGAGCCTTCCAGGTCGCAAAATAAGCGAAAAAACTAAGTTCAAAGTTGGACCCAAAATTCACCAACTTTGGCAGGCCAGTACCCAAAAATTACGCCCCCGGCAGGAAAATCATATAGCAATTGAACGACCCTGATATGTGTCCTATTTAGCCATATAGGCAGTATTGCCCCATATATAGCCCAGTCTGACTTATTAAGGTGACATTGAAGCATACTTTTTGGCCATTTTAGCGTTTTGACCGACTTTGGCCCCCCGTCAAAAATTTTTTCCGGCTCTGGGAGGCATAAAAACTAGCCTATCGGCTTATTTTTGTTGCGTACTCCAAGAATATATATGGTTTTCATAGGCAAAAATTTAGCTACAAAAACTTCAAAAACAAGCTTCAAAAACAAAAATCTGTTGTTATTAAAGCTACAAAACCCCCTTACCAAACGTCAAAGCGGAGAACCGGAAAAAAAACATCACTCTCGTAAGCGATTTTTGGCATAACTTTTTAACGGAAAGTGGAACGGGGATGAAACTTCAGGAACATACTAAACTCGACACGTACAATTTTTTGCGCACATAATCTGCGCAGCCTTGTTTTACACGGTCATTCGACCATTTTCACTCATATTATAGGGGTCGCTACCGCGACCCCTATGATACGTATATATTATGAGGGTGCGCGGAGCGCCCCTCATAATATAGTCAGGGGGGAGGACAGCGATTTTCGAAATAAGGTTATTACTCGCTACAGAATGTAGTTAGCCAGACGCTTTATATGTACCAGCATGTAGGGCTTGGCCTGTACCAGAGATGAAACCGGGTCACCGGGTCACCGGGTCAGTTCGGGTCACTATGTGGACCGGGTCACCGGGTCAGGAGCTTTGACCCGGTCTTGACCCGGTATTTTGGATTGGAGGAATTTTTTTGCTGTTATAGGATTTTTCTCAACGTTTTACCAATTTTTTCCAACTGAAAACTTCAATAATTACTCAAAAATTAGCAATAGAAATATTCTTAACTTAATCGTATAGTTTTATCTCTTTATCTCTTATCCTCGCCTTACGAAAAAGTATTTCTAAAGAATTTCCGCTGAGTGAAACTTCAATCATACAACTAAATGAAATATTTTACGAAAATAAATAATGATATAACAGAAAAGTGCTAATGTTAATCCCTATGATTAGAATTAGATGATGTTATAACTTTGGTAAAGTATTTTGTTCCAATTTGTTTGACTCAAAAAGCTATGTGGTTTACTTCACATTATTCAGTGCAAAATCGTGCAAATAGTTTTTGATTTTTTCCGGCTTACTTACAATATTCACTTTGCAATGCTACTACTTTAAGGAAAGCAAAACTTTCGACCAACTTGATATTTTAGTCCCCAAAAATGTCCACAATTGTAAAAAACACTCACCGCACCCCAATAAAGTATTTTTAATTTTCTGCAAGCTTAAACCTGAATTTTCAGAAATACCGGGTCACCGGGTCACCGGGTCAGGGGTCGACCGGGTCACCGGGTCAGTAAATAGTGACCCGGTTTCATCTCTGGCCTGTACTTTCTATACCACCAGTAAAATCAGCATTCAGTTGCAGTTGCGCACATAGAAAATTTTTTCGCGGGGGGCGGACGTCAGAAAAATTTGGGGGGTCTGGGGGGCGAAGCTCCCCAGAAGCTGAAAAATTTTTGAAAATTGGGTTTGAAAAGCAAAAATAAGCGTAAATTAAGCAAAAATTCCTTAAATTTCGCGCCGAAGGCGCGAAAATTTTTTAAAATTTTAAAAAAGTTGCTATGGAAAGGTTTAAAATGCCGAAATAAGGGTAAATTAAGCAAAAATAAAGTTGATTTCGCGCCGAAGGCGCGAAAATTTTTGAAATTTTATGTCCGCGCTGCGCACGGACAATAAAATTTTTCCTTTACATCTGGTTTCGGGGGGGGGCCGCCCCCCCCTCGCCCACCCCCTTAAGTGCGCCCCTGTTCAGTTGTACTTGTAGTAGGCTAGCCTCAATATATATAGACCATCTTTTTCCCCCACAAGTGGGGGAAAAAGATGGGGGTGGGGAAAAAAGATGGTACCAAATTTCGTTCCTTCACCACCATAACAGCAGATAAATGGCATTTAAAGGCATAAAACGCAATATCTACTTCTACGTAAAAACTCGTTGCCGGCAGCCAGGCTTAGTATTATCCATCATACAGGCCCGCACCCAGGATTTTGAAAAGGGGGGGGGTCCAAGGTAAAACGTAATGGGGGGTCTGGGGGGCGAAGCCCCAAAAGTTGAAGAATTTTTGCATTTTTGCCCAAAAACCGCACATTGGACCTTTATCTCTTGCAAAATGTGAATTATCGCGCCGAAGGCGCGAAAATTTTTTAAAAATTGCTGTTTTGCCATAAAAATAGCAAAAATTTTCCGTTTAATCCCAAAAGGGGGGGGTCTAGACCCCTTGAACTAGAGATGAGATCAGGGCCGACAAAGCCCGGCCCGGCCCGGCCCGAAGGGCCGGGCCGGGCCGCGCAGACTTGGTTTCCAGTCAGGGCCGGGCCGGGCCTGAGAAACCGCCAGTAAGGGCCGGACCGGGCCGCGCAGCTTCCATCGAAAAAAGCCCGGCCCTGTTCGGCCCCGCCAAGCCCTGACGTTTTTCACATTAATTTATTGCATATATACACTTTTTAGTTCTAAGAATTGATTTTGGCCTTCCTAAATTCAAAATTTCTTGCATTCTTTGTGTCAAATGAGACTGAATATACAACAAATCAATATCAATATCAAATATGCAAGTAACAGAAGTTTAATCTCTATTTTCAAAGTTTCTAGTTTCAAACTCTATTTGAAACAACAAGCAAACAAGCATCCAAACATGTAAAACATTTAACTAATTTCGGTAAATCGACCTCAGGCTAATTTTGTACATTTAGTGTTAATTTCCTTAGCAAGGTAGGGTGATGAAATATATTTGTGATGCACTGTTTTTGAGAGAGCATGAATTTTGGATCTCGAGAATAGTGCGGCAGCACAAAATTCTAAGTGTCTCAAAACTTCAGAAACATTTCCTAAAAATCAGGGCTTTTCAGGGCCGGGCCGGGCCGCGCAGACCTAAACGGCGCTCAGGGCCGGGCCGGGCCAGGGCCTGACGTTTTTGACACAGGGCCGGGCCGGGCCGGACAGACTTCAAATTTTAACAGGGCCGGGCCGGGCCGGGCCGAAAAAGTCGGCCCTGATCTCATCTCTACCTTGAACCCCCCCCCCCCTGGGTGCGGCCTTGCCATCATATATATAAGCCAAACTTAGTGATGGGCCAACATTGCTAGGAAATTAAGATTTTTGGTCTACAAAATCTTATTTTTTCCGGTAATTTATAAGTTAATCGCCTTTTGTGTTAACTTGCAATGATAAAATACACCATTTTGCAATATTAACCCGCAAGAAATTGAGTGTTTTACTTATGATGGGTGGCAAAATCGCACAAAAGTCTCCAGGGGTCATCCATTTCGGGTATAGGCTTTTGCATATCCACACTTGTGAAACTCTCTGGAATGTCCACAGTTCATAATATATATCACAAAATACTGTTTATGGATCCTAATTTTCTTGTTATCCGCATGACTTGCCCCCCTGGGAATATTTGCCAGCATTCCTTCACAAGGGCAGGTCATATGGCGCTTTTCGGCAGCGGAAGGTCAACTGGGGGGTATAACAGTTCAAATGAGTAAACAATTAGTCGTTATTTTTGCTTTAATCAAAAAAACGAAACTGCGGGGGAAAAAGCACACCGTTGTTTCCCCACCCCCCCCCCTCTGGTGCAAAAAGTGTGGGGAAAAAAGATGGTCACTATTTCTCAACCGTGTGACCTAGCGAAAATCCGACCAGCCCACGTTATAGAGCACATCCACAAACCCCTCCATGCACAAGATGACTCCTGTAACTATTACCAGTAAGTTGGCATAATCTTAGAAAATTTGAAAAATCCTTAGGTTTTTGGACAATTTTTGGGTGTCAACTTCGGACCCATGCCATACGAAGGCTCAATCGACAGGAACGGTTATTTGTATTATGATCTTAAAGTACAAGACTTGAACTTACATTTGCACTAGATTTTGTATCTCTATCTTATGCCAGTCGAGCAGGGTGAGCCATTGTTTTTCCCCCACTTTGCCAGTGATGTTCCCCCCCTGACTATATGAGCTATAAAGGCACTTTGCGGATTAGGGAAACTGTTACACACACATAATATATATATAATATATATAATAAATAAATAAATAATAATATATATAATAATACGTTTTTCCGTTGCAACAGCCAGAAAGCTCGATGACGATGACGAAACGGAATCAGACTCAATCAATCCCTTCCGCAAACACTTCTGGCGGGCAAACTCAAAAGCAGCACAGAGCGTTCTGAAATATAGATTTCGTAGACCAGTACGAATCTGCAGCACTGACAATAAAATAGCACAGGCAGCCATCAGTAAAATTAGATTCCAATAGGAATAAACTAGCGCAACCACGGTTACAGCCATTATATATATACAATCTGAAACAGAAAGAACGAAAGACAGAAAGATTTACTCCAAATAAACAAGTAAAGTACAAAATGCTCCGATGGAGCATGAAAAATGCAATATGGGTGACATTAGGTTTTACACAGACAGAGTACTAGGTTCTAAAACGTTACTATGGGGGGCAGGTTGTAAATGACAATAGGACTAGGTTCAAAGAGCACTATAGCAATGCTCACAAAAAATCACCCACCTAGACGGCTAGGCTAACAACAAGCTGCAGCCGGAAAATTTTTTTCCATGGTAAAAGCCACAAGACCTGGGTTTATTTTACTGGGGGGGGGGGGGGGGGCGGGGGGGGGGGCGCCGCCCCCCCTTTTTTGGGCTTCCCCCCCACTCACTATAGGGTGCCCAGTAAATGCTAAATTTTAAGGATTTTTGGTCAAAAATTTCAAAAATTTTCCGGCTTCACCGGAAATTTTTGATGAAAAGTCGCCTTTTTTGGTGCTAAAACTTGATTTTTGAGCACTTTTAAGCATAGTTATAGCAGTGTATGTGGAAAACAGGCTATGTATATATACAGCATTTTTGGCTCATTTTATCCCCCCCCACTTTTCGACCTCCCCCCCCCCACGCGGGGGGGGGGGCGTCCCCCCCACTTATTTTTGCCTAAAGTAAACCCAGAAGACCCAACCTAAACACGTATATATGTAAGTTTGGCTGCAGAGGCCCAACTCCTCCGACTAGGGTGCCCAAAATAGTCGACCCACACAAAATCCGACCCTCGGACAAGGACAACTCCGGACCAAAATTGAAATTTCTGCTGGTACTCACTATGGACTTTGCGCAGCTACCCCATATTGCCATATTATCCATTTGACATGTCCAAACTCTAAGCTATCCAACCATATATTGGATTCCCTGCAAAGTGTCGTCTGACTTCGCCACCGCCGGTGGGTGTTTTGTGAACAAATTCACAAAAGAAAAATCACTATCACGTTTGTGTAAAATGCCTATGGGGCAACCGCTAGGGCAAAACTAATGCCAAATTCGAGTTCAGCGACCCGAAAAACCTGTATGGAGCATGTTTTAGGTATATACCTTAGCCCTCTTCTGGCAGACCAGACCACCCGAACGATTGACCCGGCCAGGACTCCCTCCTCCTGGACCCAGGGGGTGATCAGGATCATAGGTGTAATTGGGCGGGGCGGCAACCCCCCCAGAAAGTTATGGGGGCCCCCGCCCCCAACTGGGGGGGGGTAGTCTTGGCCCCGCGAAAATTGGCCAAAAATGGGCATTTTTAGGGCAAATTTTGCAAAATTTTTCAAAAAAGTCCAAATTTTCGGCTTAACGTGTTTATTATCGCGAGAAATACACGTTTATAACAGTTTTATGGACTTCTAGACTTAATATTGACCTTATTCTGGACTTAGAAACATGTTGGCAATCAACTTTTCGAGTTTAAAACCCCTACCTAGTGTTAAAATTACTTCATGACTTCATGTTTTTCGGCTTTAGCAATGGCTGAAAATGAGATTTTTGGCATAAAAATAGAAAAATTTTTTGGGGGAGGTTTGGGGGGGGTGACCCCCAAAACATGGGCGCACCCAGGGGAGGGGTTTTGGGGGTTCCGACCCCTCCCTTTTTGTCGGATTTACCCCCCGGAATTTTTGGGGAGAAAGCAAAAACCGAGCTATTTTCAATACATAAAACTAAAAAAATAGGAAAATTTTCAGGTTCGACCCCTCCCTTTTCAAAATCCTGGGTGCGCCCCTGCCCCAAAATTCCGGGGAGGGCCCCCACCCAAATCCCCGTTACACCTATGATCAGGATCACCTATCTGGGCAAACGCTACCTAAAAATTAATACCAAATTTGAATTCTACGCACCGAAAAGCCTACATAGGCGAGTTTTTGGGCTTCTGGGACCTTGAAATAAAATTTTTGGTCAGTCACGTGACCCCGACCCAGGTCACGTGAACCTAGGCCAAGTCACGTGACCATAGCCGTTGTAACAAAAAAGTTCAAGCCAAAATCCGAAAAAGTGAGTTCCCCCCATGGCTATACCCAAGTTTTTTAGCTAAAAATGCTCCTTTTTTGATGTATAGTCAGGCGGGAAAAAACCCACTCGCCAATGCGGGAAAAAACCCACCCCCAGTGTGGGCTTACCGGTATGAGCTATCTAGGATTTTAATAGCCTATCTTGAAGAGCATCCAAAATAACCCTGGAGGGTGTATTATTGTCGCTCCCACTGCTTCCCAGCAAATTTTTTGGGACTTTGAAATTTTCGAAAATTTTGGTCCGTCCAAGTGCCGAAATTTGGCAAACTTTGCATGGCCACCCTGAACTACTGGAAAGACTTAGACCAAAGCGGATTGTATGTATGTGTAGGGCATCTGTTGCGCATCATGATGATATATGCCACACTGCTCTAACCCCTCCGTTGCGACCTGGGGGTGACCTAGAGTTGGCGGGAAAAAAACCTACATGCGGGAAAAGACCCACTTTTCAAAACTGAAAATTTTTCTAAGCATTAGCAGGAAAGGTCAAACGAATACATACATTTGTTTAATAGAGCCTATAGATCAAATTGGTATAGGTTTTACCTGGGTTCGATCTGTTATGGGAAGTCCAGGGGGTCAAAATCGGACATGGTGCCATTTCAAGCCAAAATTTCAAATTTGGCCAAAAACGCTTATTTTTGCCTAAAATGGACCTATATAGTTTGGCTCTAAATGCAGGAAAAACACGTTTTCTACACGATAGGATGCTTAAACTGACGAAAATAAACAATTTTAAAAAATTTCCAAAATTTGCCTATGTTTATATATACATAATATGTGTTAAACATACCAAATTTTCAAAAGTCACTATGACCTCAATTTTTCAACAGAAACTAATATATTTTGATGCAGTTGTACTAAAAACAACCCGCTCTTTCATTTGGAACGGTTAGAAATGCTCTTGGCAACTTGCCAAAAAATTTTCGGGGTGGGTTTTTTCCCGCATATGGGTTTTTTCCCGCATTGGGTTTTTTCCCGCCAGTTTGGGACATTTTTTCTCACTAACGGCGCACCCTAGAGTGGTGTTCTATAGCTCATAAGAAAGCTTACGACTAGGCCTAGCAACCTGAATAGTCAGTATTTCAATATCTCAAACCAGTAAAAAGTTCCGGCCAAAAATCTGAAAAGTGAGTTTTTTTCCCCGCTTGACTATACAGTCATAGGTGTACCTTGAGAAAAAGTTGGGGGTTTATAGCCATGGGGTGAAAAAAAACCCACCCCCTTTTTGGGGGAAAAAACCCACCCGCCTCCTGGGTCATGGGTTGGAGATATGAGCTCCAAAACATAGCAGCAGGAAGCGCGACTCTTTCTAACCTATGTATGCAAAGATCAAGTCATTTGGTTCACTCCTGCTTATTTTATGACATTTTGAAAATGACAACTACTTTTTGGTTCAACCATCCAAAAATTTACCAAAAGTTTGGACCGATGTAACTTTTGACTGGGTTGGGTTAGAAAAGTTTTGCAAATATCTGCAATGATGGCAACTCTTCCTCTTTGCACACAGCCAAAATTAGACCGATCCGCTGTACCGTTAGTCTGGCACATTGCCAAACGTGGCGGGGAAAAACCCACTTTGGGGGAAAAACCCACCCGAATTTTTTTGAAAAATTTTTTAACAACTCAACACGGAAACAATTAGAGACTATAGCACGGTACTATCGAGCACGCTGCGTCATCCTATGCGGTCAGATTCGGACAATTTTGCTTACCTGGCTAGCTAGGGGCTAAAAACCTTAAAAGTGTCATTTCGCAGCTGGAGGACCCAATACAGGTACAATTGTGGATTTTAACAGCCAATTCTACGTAAAAAACCATTCTCTACACGATAGAATAATAAGTTTTATCAAATTACATCATTTTTAGCATTTTTCAAAAATTGCCCTATGTTTATGTGTTAAACTTTATGAAACCTGGCCAGTTGATGCAGCATTTTCAACGGCACATGAGATCTCAAAAAAAGCTACTTCGATCGGGTTTTTTGGTTCATACTAACTAAAAAAGGGTTGAATTTTACACTGGAAGTGTCACAGTGCCTCAACCGATGAAAATTTGAAAATAGGGCAAAATATAGGGATTTTACCAGTAAAATATAGGGCGAAATATAGGGATACTTAACTCTTGTTACAAGCGAACTTCCAGCAAATTTTTTATGCACACACAATATGTGAGTTTACGGCGTGAGGCAAACTCCTACCTAAAGGTTTAAACCAAACCTAAGCAGGTTATTCAGGCTTTTTCAGAATTCGCAAAATTCCCGGTTAAAGTTTTTCGACAAGTTACAAGTGCTAAAAAGGAATTTCAGAAAATTTTTGAAACTTTTCGAAAATTCCAACAGTCTCTGTCTACAATAGTAAGGATATTTATCTATCAAAACTAGGGATGCACATGGGATAGGTCAGGCCCCGATCTCGAGCTCCCGAGATTTTGTGATATCTTTTAATGACTGTAACACATATTTGGACCAAAATGTTAAAATTCGAAAGCCCAAAGTATGGCAAATTAATTGGTAAGAAGTTTCGATTTCTCACCGATTTGAATGAAAAAATAAATGCAAGCGTCCACTGGTAGATCCAAGAATTCGCGACTGGGGGTGCGGTGTTTCACGAGCAAACGTTCGCAAGGTTGAAGTTGAAGAAATGTTATGTTTTTACAATAATATCGGTCATAAAATCTTGAATTCTCTGCATTTCGAAGAACCGCTAAAATTTCTATAATGGCAATTTCTAGGCCAAAATGGAAATTTTCTACAAAAACTTCGGGCGCATTTCACGCTTTTTCTTCATAAATACTATGGTATATATAGTCAATCGGGAAAAAAACGCCATTTTTTCAAACTTTTGGACGTGTAGAACTCATTTTTTGGAATTATGGGAAACTTCTTGTAGTTTGAAGAATGGCAACCCCTACGGATTATTTTCATGTATTAATCACTTCTCTGGACTGTAGCAATAGAGAGTACTATGTGATTTATTTCCTGGGAAAAAAGCCAAAATCGGGAAAAAAAGCCACTCATCGGGAAAAAAGCCACTTTGGTCGAAGCATATCCTGAAGGCGTAGACCAATTCTGAGTGTTCCAACGTGTTCAGCGTCGCTTATTTACCCTAGATTTGTTGTTTACCGAGGCAAATTGCCTTCGTAAAGCATTAAATAGAACCTTTTAGTTTGCAGCATAAACTGGCTAGGTTTCATCAAATATAACGTAAACATACAAATTTTTTAAAAACTTGCTAAAACGAAGGCTAACCACAAAATAGTGTTTTCCAATGAATTCGTAATGCTCTTTTTGGCCAAATGTGCCAGTTTCAGGATGAAAGGTGGAGTGTAGCGGTCAAAACGACTGACGTGACATATTAGTCCAAAAGTTGCTCATTTCAGGGACTGTCCACCTACAAACGGTATTGCTTTGTAAAACTTGCATTGCTGATTATTTTCAACATAGTTATCATGCCAGAAATCCAGAAAAACTGCTCACTATGGGTCTCGCAATCGACTGGCTTTTTTTTCCCGATGGGTCAAAATCATCGGGGAAAAAAGCCACACCTGCCCAGAGACAACGTGACATCTTGAACTGTTTGCAATAGTATGAGAACAAAGCCAGACATGTTCTCTCTTGATTGCAATAGAAATTATTCAGATAGCGCTATTGACACTAAAGTTATGAATTTTTGAAACATTACCGTTTTCCCGCCTTTTCAGGAACAAAATTTTCCAAAAAATGTCGACCCCGCTGTTGACTATAGAGGAGAGATAGAAAGCTATTTTTCGGCGTGTGGGCTTATATTGAGGTCGCCATTCTACACGCCAACTATTACTGCAATAGCTTCATCCGTTAGGCCACAGCGGTCGTGGCTTTTTTCCCGAAATTTTGACGTGGCTTTTTTTCCCGATTGACTATATATTAAGAAGAAGAAAATTCGAGCCGGCGGCGCGCAATTTTTTGGTCCTTTTCCCATTTTTCTCTTTGATTTTTTCCTAATTGAATCGAGACTGGGAGGGGGCGGCCGTCGGCCTCCCCTGGCTCCGACCTGCAAGCGTCTGTATTATTGCATTGCGTTTGTATTCTTATTGCAATATTTGAATTTTTCAGAAAAGTTTCAATTTGGACTCATCAAGTCTGTCAGGTCCTGATGAGGTCCGAGACCGGCCCGGTGCATAAGTGGTGGGGGAAAATCTAAGTAATTTTAAAAACGAGCCTAAGATACGTATACACTAAAAAACTATATATACAAGAACGAAAAGTGCTCCTTCGTCGCATGTGAAATACATATGAGTCTTCGTAGGCAGATTGTACATAAGCAAAAACTAGCCTGTAAAATACATATGAGTTCCGTAGGGGGGTTGTAAATTAAGGAAAACAAGTTGCAACCGCTTAACACATATGAGCCTGTCCTACAACGAGGCTCATATTGGCGTATGTCATAATAAGAATAATTGCAGATATATATATATATATATATATATATATTATTTTTATATAAATGCATACTGCATAAAGCTTTTCATTACAAATTGTCTTTCACATAGCATGCTGATCAGTCATTGTAGTGTGCATATTATGCTCAATACGGTACGCCATGAGGCGCTCTGACTCAGAGCCAAGTGGGAACGCATTTTGCATGTGAACAATGTGAAAGTGTTTCGAGAATACATTAGGCGTACCGTGTACCACAGCGTATCGCGAAATATTACGTGTGCCATAGTATTTCAGGAAACATCAGTTTGCATGTACAGTTCAGCTTGAGCAGTCGTTGTTCACTTCAGTCCATTTCTTCTGGGCCACAACGTCTATTCATTTTTTCCGTAATGTGGATGAAGCTGAGGTTCTTTAATGAGGCTTTAATGTGGAATGCACTGTGACGCCAATATGAGCCTCGTTGTAGGACAGGCTCATATGTTAAGCGGTTGCAACTTGTTTTCCTTAATTTACAACCCCCCTACGGAACTCATATGTATTTTACAGGCTAGTTTTTGCTTATGTACAATCTGCCTACGAAGACTCATATGTATTTCACATGCGACGAAGGAGCACTTTTCGTTCTTGTTTTCTATTATTTTATATATGTATGCTCCTGAAGGTATATATGTATAGATATCTTTCAACAGTAGCAAGCAAGCCAACCACAGCTCGTACCGCTTACACTATACAGCCACTTTGGGTACGCAGCTCTATGACAAAAGTTGCTCAGCTCGCTTAGGGCTTTCATTTGGTACCAAATTTGACCACTTTTGAAAAATTTTAGTTTTGACCACATGACCTCCCACCTACCTTATCCTCCAGATGGCAAAGTGGAACCAGCACAGCAAGATGGGTGGGTCAGACGGCATAACGGACACCGGGAACGAGCTGGGCGCACCAGAAAACCCCTATAGACAATGTTTTGAGAGGCTAAGTAAAGCCTACTATGGACCTCCGGGAAGCGGTTACCGACTTGACCCCTCAGACGGTCAAGTGGAACCAGCCCAGCAACTTGGGTTACTCGGGCAGCAAAACTGCTAGCGGGAATCGATTCTCCGTCCCAAAAAACCTTTGTATGCAAAATTTGAACCACCCATGTAGCAAAATAAGCGAAAAAATTAAGTTTAAATTTCGACCTAAAATTCACCAACTTTGGCCGGCCAGTACCGAAAAATTACGCACAGATCCGGAAAATCATATAGCATTTGAACGACCCCGATATGTGTACTGTTTAACCATATAGTCAGTATTGCCCCATATATAGCCCAGTCTGACTTATTAAGGCGCCTTTGAAGCATACTTTTTGGCCATTTTAGCGTTTTGGCCGACTGACTTTGGCCCCCAGCCAAAAAATTTTTCCTGCTCCGGGAGGCATAAAAACTAGCTTATTTTCTTATTTTCGATTTGTACTACAAGAATATATGGGTTTCATAGGCAAAATTTTTTCTATCTCTAGTTATTCATGCTACAAAACCCCCTTATGAGACATCAAAAGCGAGAAACCGGAAAAAAAGAAAAAACACAATTTTCGTAAGCGATTTTTGGCATAACTTTTTAACGGAAAGTGGTACGGGGATGAAACTTCAGGAACATACTAAACTCGACACGTACAATTTTTTGCCCACATAATCTGCGCAGGATCTGCGCAGGAATCTGCGCAGCTTCTGCGCAGCCTTGTTTTACACGGTCATTCGACCATTTTCACTCATATTATAGGGGTCGCTACCGCGACCCCTATGATACGTATAAGTTTTTCCGCAATTTTTTTGGGAAAAAGCTACCCTTTTTGTGTACGAAATTTTCAGAGAATGGTGATTTTGGGGAAAAATCGCTAATTCTGCTGCCAAAAGCATTGAAAAAACAACGAGGTTGTCATTGTATGCTGGCATTTTTTAGTCATTTTAAGCTTAAAAACAGCGATTTTTCGCGTTTTTACCTTAAAAATGTTAATTTTTCGCTAAACATTTAGGTAAATTTGTGCCTTTGGCTCGCCCCCCTACTCACCCCCACCCTGGCCTGGGGGGAGGGGAGACGAAACCCCCCTACTTTCAAAACCCAAAATTAGGCCAGGGGCCCGTTGCATAAAAGTTATTACTAATAAATTATTAGTGATTAGTTGATTAGTGCAGCAGTTTTATTGAAAACAATTAAAATTATAGACGAATTATAGGGATGTGTTATATGTCGTTTTGTAGCTTTTGAGATGCTCCAGCGAACCGAATATTCAGAATTGATGTGCAATTAAAATTCCGGCTGTGACAGAGCAGAAATCTTAAAAATTCACGTTTTCCTTGATAATATCGACCATTATGACTGAGTATGCGAAGACTATTGAAAATCTTCGCTATTTTTAAATCAGCTAGTTCATTACCTACAAAATAATGCCAAAACCTTCAAAGCACGTATCTTCTATCAATAGTTTTGCTCACTAATACTGCTACACTAATCAACTAATCACTAATAATTTATTAGTAATAACTTTTATGCAACGGGCCCCTGGTACGTAGCGTCAGTATCAGTACTTTTAGTTTGGCACAAAACATCACCTCGACCTTGCCTCGACTTTTGCGAAACGATTTTGTGCAAACATGGTCTTCCTCAAACTTTGAAAATACGCAGAAATCGTTGACCCAATAAAAACAACTTTTGTAGATATATATACAGTCACTCCTCCTAGTCGAGACTAAATGTACGCAAATTTTCCAAACATTTCCGCTGCAGAAAGGTCTTCCTAACTTTTCCATTGCCCTAGGTTTAACACTTGTCGGGATGCTTGTTAATTTGAACTGAGGAAACATTTAGTTATGCACTGAAAGCGACTCTTGTGTTGGGGATCCACGATATGAAAACCTTGCCAAAATCGAGAGCCCGCTATCAACTTATACATAGAAGCTGAGTGTAGGACGACGAAAAGAGCTCTAACAGAGAGCTACTTATATATGCATATGCATTAAAAAGAGTGCGCCGCAGGCGAAATTTTTTCCATATTTAAAAATTAACCTCAAGTGTTAAAGCAAGAAAGTTTAGTTCTGTAAAGGTTGAATTCAACCGCTTGTCCTAAAAATAGGGGGAAATAGGGCGATTTCGCTCAATATAGGGAAAAATAGGGCGACTCCGAAAAAATAGAGAAAAAATAGGAAAATAGGGATAGTTGAAGCCCTGGTGTCAGAATTGCGATAGAACAATTTTTAAGACCTGTGAGGGGTGGGTTTATTTTCCCCCCATTTGGGTTTTTTCCCCCCATTGGGTTTTTTCCCCCGCTACTTTTTGCATTACAACCGCTCTAACGGTACAACTTAGAGAAGTGCAAATAGGCTTAAAAGAAAGTTCTAAGTACGCCAAGTACGATGGTCTATAAAGTTCTCAGATAACTCTTATAATAAAAAAGTTCCAGCCAAAATCCGAAAATGTGGGTTTTTCCCCCCATGGCTATATATATGAGGAGGACATATAAAACTGCAAAAATTTGGCTGTCTCTCTCTTGTTTGGACCCCATTTTAGGGTGGGAGGGAGGTCTGCCCTTCTCGTGGGGGGTCTCACGGGGGGCATGGGTACAGTTTCCTTGGGGGGGTATCCTATCCCCCAAATTTTCGACCAACTTTACCCCCCCCCAGATTTTTTGACTTATATATACCCTCCCCCAACTTTTGGCTGCCCCCCGAACCATAGTTTCCCTGGAACGTTGGGTCTGTGGGGGGCTAAATCTTGTCTGACCTCCGAAATGTGATGGGGGTACACCCCAAACCCCCCCACATAGGTGTGTGTTGGGGGGGGGGGGGGGGGCTGGGAGGGACCCCCTCCCCACAAATGGTGGGGTCACCAACCCCCCCCTAAAAATTTTTTCCTACCCTTCCCCCCTGGGCTTTTTTTAGTGGGGGGGTGGGGGGCCCCCCCACTTTTTGGGTCCCCCCCCACTCGACCCCTTCCCCCCACTCGGCCCCACCCCCACTTTTTTGGGCTTCCCCCCCACTCACCATAAGGTGCCCAGAAAATGCCAAATTTTTGAGGATTTTTGGTCAAAATTTTCAAAAAGTTTCCGGCTTCGCCGGAATTTTTTCTCCGAAATCGTCTATTTTGGTACTCAAACTCGATTTTTGAGCACTTTTTAGCATAGTTATAGCAGTATATGTAGAAAGCAGGCTATTTTTACTGCATTTTTAGCGATTTTAGACCCTTTGGATTGCCCGCCCCCCCCCTTTTGGGTTCCCCCCCCCCACTAGTGGGGGGGGGGCTCCACCTCTCCCCACCCCCCACTTTTTTTTTTCGCCTAGAAAAAGCCCAGCCCCCCAAACCGATTTTTTCAGACCCCCTCCCCCCTAAATTTTTTCAAAGCCCTAGCTAAATTTTTGTAATTTTTTTGCTAGAACTTCGAAAGGTTTGCGGAAAATTCCAAAAACTAGGAAAAAATTGCTAAAATTCGCTTAATTAAGCTAAAAATCGTTAAAAATAGCTGTAAATTGAAAAATTTTCATTTTTTAACGAAAAACCTACTTTTTTCGAAATTTTTCGCCGACCCCCCTAGTAAATTTTTCGTCCCCCTCCCCACAAATCACATTTTCGCGACCCCCCTCCCCCTTTTGGTAATCTTACACTTTAGGGGGTAAAAAGGTTTTTGATTGAAAAAATTCGACTAAATTTTGCGAAAATGTGCCTACGGGGGTTTTCAAGGGTGGCGGTTTCAGTAAAAATACAAATTTTAATGCAGATATCAATACGAGGTCTCTATGTAGCCGAACCCGTTTTTCGTGAGGTGAGCCAGTGGGAAAATTTTTTATTTGAAGGCAGATCTCGACAAAACTTAGTTCTAGGGGTTTTCGGGGGCAGAATTCAAATTTGAGTCTGTTTCCCTGCCCGACCAACCAATTTTGCTCAAGCTGACCTCCACCCCCTGGTTCCGACCCCGTGGGAATATCTTTTATTTGACCTCAGAACTCGACCAAAATCGACCCCATGGGGTTTTCAGTCGTAGAATTCGAACTTGGGCCTGTTTTAGCAGCAAGCTACTCTTATATATATTATATATATATATATATATTTAATTGTGCAATTTTTATCAGAGTTTATATTTACAATATATGTATCCGTTGTTTTAGATTTGATTTCCCGGTGTAATCTGGCTGCACACCTCCCCGCCATTATAATCACCGGTCAATCAAATCTAAAACAACGGATACATATATTGAAAATATAAACTCTGATAAAAATTGCACAAATATACGTATATATATATAATATATATATAAGAGTAGCTTGCTGCTAAAACAGGCCTCAAATTCGAATTCTACGTCCCCGAAAACCCCAGGAGGTCGATTTTGGTCGAGTTCTGAGGTCAAACAAAAAATTTACCCCCGGGGTCGGAACACGGGGGGTGGGAGGTCGCCAGAGCAAAATTGGTTGGTCGGGCAGGGAAACAGACCTCAAATTCGAATTCTGCGCCCCCGAAAAGCCCCTAGAACTAAGTTTTGTAGAGATCTGCCTTCAAATAAAAAATTTGCCCACGGGCTCACCTTCCGAAAACCGGGTTCGGCGCCATTTTGATCGCAGTTTGAGAGCTGCATTAAAATTAGTATTTTTACTGAAAACCGCCACCCTTGAAAACCCCCGTAGGCACATTTTCTAGGCAAAATTTAGTCGAATTTTTTCAATCAAAAACCTTTTTACCCCCTAAAGTGTAAGATTACCCCCCTTTTTTCGACAAACCCTCCTCCCTACTTTTTTCGGAACCCCCACCCCCACTTTTTTCGCCAGCCACACCTATGCCCCCTCCCCCCAGAATTCGGACCTCAGAAATTTCGAAAAATGGTCAAAAAATGCAAAATTTTCTGTAATTTAGCCCTTTTTTTCGTCAAAATAAGGCTTGTTTTTTTGCGTTTTAGGCATCTTTGCACCGTTTTAAAGCGATTTTATGTCAAAATGTTTTCATAAAATGAGCAATTTTCGGCCAAATTTAGCTAACTTTTTGTGTCCAAAAATCTTGGGGGGGGTCCGGGGGGCATAAGTGTACCTGGGGGGGGGGAACCCCCCTCCCCCAAATGGAAAAGTGCCGACCCCACCCTCGAAATTTTGGAGGCAGACCCATAGGTGTACCACCTGTTTGGGTTGGGGGGGGAGTAAAAGTCCAAATCTGGCTTGGGGGGGGGTCTGAAAAAACTCGGAACTTTTCGAAAAAACTGTACCCAAACTGTACCCAAATTTTTTTCAGCTAAAAATAGCCCTTTTTGGACATAAAATCTGCAATTTTCGACATAAATCTACTCAAAAACTACTCGTATTGCGTTTTAGAGATTATTTTTTAGTGTTTTTATCTATTTGCAGCCAATTTTTTTCGGAAAAAAGTTTTGAAAAATTCAAAAAATTTTGCACACATTTGGCATTTTTTCTCTTGTTTGAACCCCATTTTAGGGGGGGAGGGGGGTCTGAGCTCGGCTTGGGGGGGGGGGGAGTAGTCGAGGTCGGGTATGGGCATAGTTTCCCTGGAACTTTGGGTCTCGGGGGGGGTAAATCTTGGCCGACCTCCGAAATGTGATGGGAGGTATATACCCCCCAACCCTCACCCCAGAATTCGGACCTCAGAAAGTTCGAAAAATAGCCAAAAAATGCAAAATTTTCTGTAATTTAGCCCTTTTTATCAAAATATATAAGGCTTGTTCTTAACGTTTTAGGCGATTTTGCGCCGTTTTAAAGCGATTTTAGGTCAAAATTTTAGAAAAATGTTTCAAAAAATGACCATGTATACCAAATTTAGCTAACTGTTTGGGTCCAAAATCGTTGGGGGTTCGATCGGGAGGGGGTAGCCAAAAGTTGAGGGAGGGTAAGCCAAAAAATCTGGGGGGGGGGTAAATTTGGTCAGAATTTTTGGAGGGTTACCCCTCCCCCAAAGGAAACTATGGGGCGGGGGGTCTGGCCTTCTCGTGGGGGGAGGTCTCACAGGGGGCAAACTGTAGCCTGGTTCACCTATGGGCAGACCCCACCCCCAAATGGCCAAATCCCAGACCCCACCCACCCAAATTTGCCAGACCCCACCCTCAAAATTTTGAAAATTTTGCCTCAAAAGTAGTAAAAATTGGAAATTTTTTGGAAAAATTTGAAATTTTTGCAACAAATCCAAGTTTTTTCGAACAAATGAGCAAAAATGAAGAAATATATATTGGTGAGTTTTAGTTGGAAATAACGCTTTTTTAGCAAATTTACGAATTTTTTCTAAATTTTTGACCAAAAAATTTTTACGCCCCCCCAAACATAGGTGTACCACCTGTTTGGGTTGGGGGGGGGGGAGTAAAAAGTCCAAATCTGGCTTGGGGGGTCTCAAAAATCGGAAATTTTCAAAAAAAACTGTACCCAAACTGTACCCAAATTTTTTTCAGCTAAAAATGGCCCTTTTTGGACATAAAATCGACTATTTTGGACATAAATCTAATAAAAAGCCACTCGTATTGCGTTTTAAAACCCATTTTTTAGGATTTCTAACTGTTTCTATACAATTTTTTCAAAAAATTTTTGAAAAATTGCAAAAATTTTCGTAAAAATATGGCATTTTTTCTCTTGTTTATAACCCATTTTAGGGGGGGGGGGGGGGGGGGTCTGAGTTCGGCTTGGGGGGGGGGAGTAGTCGAGGTCGGGTATGGGGGGTGGGGGGTCTGGCATCTCCGTGGGGGGGTCTCACAGGGGGTAAACTGTAGCCTGGTTCACCTATGCCCCCAAATGCGATTTTTCCGGACCCCACCCCAGCTCAAAACGGCTGACCCCACCTACCCTAATTTCGGCTACCCCCTCCCCCAACGTTTTCTCAAGGTACACCTATGCCGGGGGGGAAGTCAAAAAATCTGGGGGGGAAGTTGGTCGAAAATTTTGAGGGGGATTCCCTCCCAGCCATAGGTGTATATACCACCTGTTTGGGTTGGGGGAAGTAAAAGGTCCAAATTTGGCTCGGGGGACCCCACCCAAATCCGAAATTTGGGGGGGGAGGACCCCCCCCCTAAACTGTACCCAAGTTTTTTTAGCTAAAAATGCTCCTTTTTCGATGTACAGTACATTAAACGTACTCAAAAGCTTCTGTCAATAGTTTTCATATGCGAAAATAAGGCTTGAAAATTGACAAATTTGTACTAAAATATGCCTAAATTAGCCCAGATTGTGGCTTATAATTGGTTATATTATCTTTTAATTGCTATAAATAACCATCTTCAGCTGTTTATAGGTGATTTATAGCCTATCTTTCAAATTTTTTTCAAAAATTTTTAGAAGTTGCAAAAAAATTTTTAAAAAATTTTGCATTTTTTTACTTGGTTTGGACCCAATTTTAGGGGGTGAGGGGGGGTTTGAGCGAGCTCGGCTTGGGGGGAGTAGTTGAGGTCGGGTAGGGGGGAGGGGGATATGGCCTCTCCGTGGGGGGGGTCTCACAGGGGGTAAACTGTAGAGTGCTACACCTATCCCCCCAGCCCCCACTCCCAAAGGAACCTATGCCCCGAACCCCCCAACGATTTTTGGACCCAAAAAGTTAGCTAAATTTGGCAGAAAAGTGGTCATTTATTGAAAATTTTTTCTAAAATTTTGACCTAAAATCGCTTTAAAACGGTGCAAAAACGCCGTCAAAAACGTTAAAAACAAGCCTTATTCTCCGCTTCTTGAATCCTTTTACTGTCCGCAGAGAGCAGCATCTTTCGGTTCACAAGATGAGCCACAATGATGCTGGACCACTTACAAACAATACAGACCGCTGAAGCACGAACACCTAGCTTGGGACAGAAGGAAAAGGACCCCAACCAGTGAACTGCGTGGCACTTTACAAAGAAGCCAGAAACAGATACAACATCCTGCTTAGGCTGAAGAAGCTTTTCCATGCGTGCTCTGTTGCCGAACGAATCAGCGGATGTAGGGGAGGATAATGGTGGAATTTAGTCTGACTAAATTGAATGATGTCCTGGTGCGGAATCCTAACTCTAACATAGGGCCCTTGGAAATCAACAATACCGTGCTTGTGTGTCCAGGCACCAAAGCTGAAGCTCTCAACTCCAGTTTTGCGAGGAAAGCCAGGTGCCCTGATCCAGACAGACCTGTTCCTCAGATTGGTAGGGAACCCTACCACGTTTTCAACACATTCCGGTTCCGACTCCGGTGGGTCGCTGTAAAAGAAATAAAAAATGTATGAAGTTTTTGAGATCTGATCCTTGCTTTTTAAAAAGAGGTGTGATCTTCTAGCAGTGTCGTGATTTCGTAACGATAGAAACGTTGTTCTTTACGCAGAACATAGACAAAAACTTAACTTTGAGTTGGCTTGAGAAGTTGATTAAGAGCTCGCGAACCCAAAAGGCTTCACGTTGGCCTATCTATACTCAGCTTCTGATAAACTGGTCTGGTTTCTGATTTGTGGCTCCTCAACGCCTTCCATAGGCTAGCCCTCTAAAAATCCATCTGCCTTGGCCTAGCCATCCACATTTTGGCGCACTGGGTAGGATCAAGATCAACCGAAAAGAAAGGACAGAACTGGAGAAATAGACCACGGAGTGACGCATCTCAACAACTGAAGGAAGACCAGGACCCAAATACCTGAACATCTTGAACATATTATCTAAAGTGTAGGTAAGCCGCTAGTCAAGGCTCTATTTTTAATACCATATCTCAAGTTCCCTGATTGTTTTTCGTTACCACATGGCTGCTAGAGGGAGCGGAGCATACGCATTTGCGTTAGTAGCCCCACCAAAAAGTTTTTCTGGGAAGTCTCACAAATTAAAAAACGTTCTTTCGGCACCTGGAGGATTGTTGCGAGTACTACAACCACAATCAAAACCGATCACGCGCGCTGTTGAAAAGTTTCTTAACCGGCGAAGCTCGCCATTACTGGGACCTCGAGTTAACAGAGCAACAGAAAAATTTGGCATACCGGAAATTCGAGACCTTTTTGAGGGCATATTTGGGCAAGTTCGTGAAGCAGAGCTATCTTGGCATAAATTAGCTAACTTGAAACAGAAATTAGAAATGTCTGTTGATACATTTGCTGCAAAAATTGAATCGGCTGTGCACAAAACTTATCCCGAACCGGCATTTACGGCACCACAGCGAGATGAAACCAAATCGCGATATTTCTGTAATACTTGTCTTAAGGTGGTGATTCCCTTTGGTCACATAAAGTTTGCACCATTATTACTCATTCATTACGTGGAGTTAAGAAGCCATTTTTATATCAAAATGTAGATTGACATTTTCTGTTTTTAATGCATGCCACGAAACCAATGTTGCTTTTCTAAAATATTTTTAACACATTTTAGAAGAAGTATAATTTTCCAGAATTTTTGCAGACTCAAGTAAATTTTTTCGCGAGACATCGGTTGTATCATTCGATACCTCCATCAAATAGCTGGGGACGATTTTTTATTTATTGTGAAATCGCTCTTCGTTGTAGAGGAATAAGCTGAAATGTGTGCGTAACCTGCATTTCGCCTACTTTTTCCAAATTTGTCAAGCGATTACTTTAGCTAGAAAGCAGCAATCGGGGCAACTAAAAAATCGTCCCTGGGTATATTTGCGCAGAACGTATTAAGGTAAGTAGCAGCCCTCCAGCTTGCATGGTGAATGCTCCACAATCTTTGGAAAAAATTGAACGTGTTTTTGCAAAAACTACATTTTTTATGATAGCAGCCTACAGGATAGCAGTTGGAAAACGATCATGCGTCGGATAATTTGCCCCTATGAGACCTTCAGACCGACGCCCTTAGTTTGATTTTACGGCTTACATAGTTCAAGAAATGATGGATTATTTGATTTCTGCAAAAATGACAAGTTTTCGACGCCAAAACAGGAAAAACCGCTATATCTCACTGTAGTGAAAAGCTAGAAAGTTGCTTTAAAAAGCAAAAATATGAAGCTCGATGAGATCTTTCGAATGAAAATATTCATAACTGTGTAGCTGCTGCCAAACTTTCAGAAATTGGAAAAAACCGCCCTGACCGGAAATCTCGAATTTTTGAATCGGACTTGCGCGGAGGGTGTTAGAACGCTAAAAGAACTTATTTCGGAAAATTTCATCAAATTCCATCTTGATTTACGCCGCCGAATAACAATATGTGCCCAAAAGCAATCACCACCTTAAGAAACATCGCAGAGTTGCAAGACACAGAGAGCCAACCAGTTTCCCTGAAGCAGTATCATTAGCAAGGAAAGAAGAAAGTCATACGACTTCAATTAGTACTGACACTAACAGTTCGAATAACACGTCTTCCTCCTCGAGCACTTCCGATAGTGACAACAGCTCAAGCACTAAACGCCATCAAAAACGCAAAGAAAACGTATGAGAAAGAGACCACGGGAAACTGAAAAAGTCTCCAAGACTGCCTCGGTTTCACTGGTTCAGTCAACAGTGGACGAAAATACAAAATTGTCGGCAGACATCGCGCGTCTTAATGCGGATGTAGAATCACTCAAAATGAAAAATCAGAATACTACTGACGTTGTTTGTCAGTTTTGTGGTAAAAAAGGCCACGATGTTCGTTCTTGTTATCAAGTAGTGGGCCGCCCACAAAGAGGTGGTCGAATTTGGAGCAGCTGTGATTCTTCCAGCCGGGGCCGCGGCAGAGGGGCCATGGCGGAAAACTAAGCAGAGCCTTTCGTCGGGGGGACAACGGAAGGGCGGCAGAAGGTAATCATAGTATTCCCCATAGTAATGCTAATTTAGATGTAAACATTTCCAATGTAGATTCGCGCACAAAAGGCGGAAGAGATTGGAGCCTGTTGTCCCAAATTAACTGTTCAAACCTTTACTGTGCGAAATGAGAAATATTTAATTTTCCGTTGGAAGCTGCTCAGGCTCGATCGTGAATGTCATTTCATCCACTATTTTTACAAAAATTAAGCTCGCGGCCGACCCAGATCAATATGAAGTAGTCGCAGGTAGTGAACTAAAGAAATTGGTTTCTTTTTCAAAACAAAAACTTAAGGTGAATGGGGCGGTCAACATTCCTTTCAGGCTAGGAAATAACCTATATTGTTTTACATAATTCAGGGGGCTAATTCAGGGTTGATTGTTTGTTGGGTCTTGGTTTTCTTCGTTTCACTAATATAGATTTGGTGCAGGAACTGTTATGCAGTGGCACAGAGCGTGTGCCCCTGGAGTCTTTTGGTTCCTTCTACAAACAGCAACACACTGTAACTTCCGTTGTGATGTCGGAAAACACCACAATTCCGCCAAGAACCGAGGTCGTTCTACATGCCTTGCTGATGAGCTGTGACCAAAGTTTGAACGAAGCAGTACTTGAAAAGGTACCTTTAGTTGATGGAAACTGTCATCAACTGCATAATTCTGTACTAGTTGCGAGAGTTTTGGTAACACCAGTCGGTGGTCACATTCCTGTAAAAATTGCTAACTTCTCCAATAACAAAGTCAAGATAAAGTTTGGCACCTTGTTGGGCCATGTTGATGGGATAGACGGGAAAGCTATTCCCGTTACTGGTTTACTAGATGAGCAAAGTCAGCTGAATTCTTCCACGCCTACGTTTGGTGTGCAGAAAGCTGGCAACGATGTCTTTCTTGATAAAGGACCATTGTCTGCGTTACCGACAAGCGTTACCTTGGAACACAGCAACCTTTCAAACGGGGAAAAGTTGAGACTTGCGGAGTTACTTTCCGTTAACAGGAACTTGTTTTCAAAACGTGACCACGACATAGGACGCACTGGGCTGATACAGCACACCATTGACGTGCAACATTATTACCCTATTTCTAAAAAGGCGTACAGGGAGCCGCTGGCTCGAAAGGAAAAGATACAAACGCATATTCGCGACCTTAAAAATCGAGGGGTCATACGAGAGTCTAGCTCACCGTGGAGCAGTCCCATCGTTATTGTACCCAAGAAGGACGGCTCCGACAGGTTTTGTGCAGACTTTCGGGACTTAAATGCGATAATTCGCAAGGATACGTATCCTCTTTCTCGGATTGATGAGCTACTAGACAGAGCAGGTGGAAGCAAGTACCTTTAATACTATGGACTTAGCCAGTGGGTATTGGCAAATTGAAGTGGCAGAGGAGGACAAATGCGAAACAGCATTTATCTCCTCTCAGGGCTTATACGAATGGAATGTTATGCCGTTCGAACTTACCAATGCACCGGCAACATTTCAGAGGCTAATGAATGTTGTCTTCAGTGGGTTTCAGTGGGAATTTTGTTTAGTGTACCTTGACGACGTTATTGTTTTTTTTGAAACATTTGAGCAACATCTCGAACACCTCCAATGTGTTTTCGATAGACTAAAGTTGGCAAATTTGAAGTTAAAAGGTAAGAAATGCCATTTTGGCAGGGCTTCTGTGCCATACTTAGGCCACTTTCTTTCGGCCGAAGGTCTTAGATCCAGCTAAAGTAGAAGTAGTTCAAAAGGTACCTCCTCTGCGGAACCTTACTGAGCTCAAAAGCATTTTAGGGATGGCTTCCTATTATCGTAGGTTTGTGCAAAACTTTTCCGATATAGCTCATCCTCTGTACGAACTGACGCGCAAAGACCAATCATTTGTAAGGACTAAAGCTTGTAAAGAAGCTTTCTATATATTGAAATTCAAACTTTCGTCTGCACCAATCCTTGCAATGCCTGTTGTATCGAAACCGTTTACTGTCTATACGGATGCAAGCAGCGTTGGAATTGGCGGGGTGCTAGCCCAAACCGTAGACAATGCTGAAGGGGTAATTGCATACCACAGCCGACAGCTTAGACCATCAGAATCAAGGTATGCAACCATTGAAAAGGAGTGCCTGGCCATAGTAGACTCCATTAAGACCTTTCGACCTTATCTTTATGGACTGTCTACCTACCTATGTGCTTACCCGCCATAAAAGAGCTGCAGCAAAACCAAGTATTTATAAAACAAAAAGTATATATATACGTATACATGTATACAGTATTTATAAATGAGATGAGTAAGAAAACCATAAATCTATTTGCCATCCGTTCATCCTAGAGATTAGGGATGACAAATAAAGCTTTCCTGCAGGGGCTTCTCTTTTAATGGAGGAACGTGGCATGCCTGAAAGCATATATGTATAGTCAATGCTATGCATGTATGCAAGCCATTCATTCATTATCTTTTCTGGCGCTTTCCGCGCCTTTATTTATGAAAAAAATCATAGGGCGTAGGGCGTAAGTCATAGGGCCGACTTCAAAAGGAACTATATGTATACGCTACCAGCAAGAAAGGCCTTCCAGCTCGTAAACGTACTACACGATCTACAGTAGATTCTAAACAATATAAAATCCTCCATGCCATATATAAGAAATGAGGTGGGTCCCCCTTCAAAAAAAAAGATAAAGAGTGCGAGTTTTGCTTAACGTTAGCAACAATAAGGATAAAGAGCACGCACAAGACTAAGTCTCTCGTAAGGCGCGCCCTTGAAGAAATGATGTAACAACATTGCAGGTTGCTAATGAATTTTTGAACTGGTTCACACTGGGTGAATTAACAACATCACCAGGCAAGGAATTCCAAACATTTACAACTCGGTTTGAAAAGAAAGACATAGTTTTAAATTTACGACAGCGTTTAGGGTAACGCTTCCGATCATGCCCTCTAGTACCAGCACATTGAGAATACTCAAAGAAACGGTCAAAATCAATAAGTATTTCATTGTTAACAATTTTATATACCAGTATTAAATCAGCATACAATCTCCTAAGTTCCAATGATTCAAGATCACTTCTTTTTAGACGCAAATGGTAAGGCAATTTATACATGCCCGTAACATATTTAGTAAATCTCCTATTGAACTGATTCTACTGTGTCTATGTCCTTTAGAAAGCGAGGTGACCAAGCAGGTGTACAATACTCAGGTATGGGTCGAATATACGTTTTATACATTTTCATCTGAAAATCCCTATCTTTGTTAACGAAACTACGCTTAAACAAATTCAATCTTTGTAAGGGACTTTTTTCAATTTACTACAGTAATCAGGAAATTCCAAATTACTACTATACCCCACACCTAAGTCACTAACACTAGTAACTTGAGCTAACACTGCATCATTAATAGAGCACGTCAACAAACAGGCACATTTACCAATACGAAACTCGACACATTTAGGAACACTAAGAAAAACTATTATTTAGTATTAAACTACTTACTTAAGCTTTCAAGATCAAATTTTAAAAGCGAAGGATCGTACCAAGTTTTAACTGTCTTATACAGCTTAATATCGTCTGCAAATAGTTTAATTTTGGAGAATTTTACAACTTTACAACAGAAACAATAGTAGACCAAGTACTGATCCCTGGGGTGCACCACTTTTTACCAAAGATTCCTCAGAATATACACCATTTACTAATTACCGTTGTGTTCTTCCGGTTAAAAAAATCATTTGTCCACTTTCCGATTTTACCAGTCATACCAAACGTTTCCAGTTTTTTCGATAATTTAAAATGGGACACAGTATAAAATGCCCAAAACAAGTCCAAAAAACAAAATGTGTACACTTTCCATCTTCAATAGCATCCATATAACCTGCACAACATTCCAACTGCTGTGAAAGAGTAGACTTTCGATTTACATATCCATGTTGGGTCCTTGAAAAGCTATTATTCAGCTCTAGAGTGGTAGCTAAGAAATTTTTTATTATTTGTTCAAGACATTTGCAAGCATCCGCTGTTAGGCTAACAGGGCGATAAGATGCAGGATCACTAGTGTTCCCTTTTCGCTTATAGACTGGATTTGCGGTTTTCCAATTTTTCGGAAGTTTTGACTAGTCAACAGACTGTTGGAAGATACAAAATAACGGATAAAATAACTCAGCAGCTAGTCGTTTGTGAAATATAGGTGGGATGCCGTCTGGTCCACTTGTTCGGTCTAGACTTTAGTGCATTGTACACATCAACAACCACTGAATGTCGATAAATCAACACGATTCACTTCAGGAACACCAGGTATTCTGCCACTGTCTACAAAAACTGAGGAAAACTGTTCACTCAATAACGCTGCTTTATCCAATGAACTGCTAGCGGGTACACCATCAGAATTTACGACAGTCGGAACAGATTCTCTGTTGGTAAGTTTCCTGTTTATATAGCCATAAAAAGCTTTAATTTTTGTGTAGCAGACATACGGTGTTCACAACTTATTTGATCCTGAAAAAGTCTAAACCTGAGAATTTCGAGTCGTAACAAATGAACGACTGTTTGCAACCGTTGGATTAGCTTTCAATTTACGCCATGTTCAACGTTTCCTGTGTATTGAAGTTACCACAGCAGCTGTGACTGGACAAGGATGGCGTGGCGCCTTTGCATTTTTCAGCGGCACAAAATTAACTACAGCTTCGGTTAGTACATTCATATATTCTCTCCAGTAATCTTCTACGTCAACACAATTACTAAAGACGAAATTCCAATCAATGGCACCAAGGAAAACAGCAATGTCATTAAATTTGGCCCGACTGAATTCTGTAGTCGATGGAGTGGCAGTGGGTTCTTTTGCAATCTTCTTAACGGGAGTTTCGAAAGTACCTGTGTTATGAGCTAGAGATTTGGCCGAAAAACCATTTTGGCCAAACTGCGACTATTTTGTTTTTAACATCGATTTCTCAAAAGCTACCTGACGGATTCGTGTAATTTTTGGCAAGATCAAAATTCGCACTATTGCAGAGGGACTTTTCTTGGTTTTAGCTAAAATGTCTCCAGTTGCGAGAAAACTCGATGCATTTCGTATCACCGCACATTTAGCGGAATTTATGGAGCGTTAAGTCCTGTTGAGTCAAACCAAAAAATGTCCCTCGGACCACATGTCCTTCATATTATGACACTGAAATAAATTGTGGCCGATTTTACAGTTTTGAGAAATCTGTGTTCAAAAATGTTTGGTCTATGCTTAGCCTTTATGTCTGAAAATGCTTGTTAATTTTTGCTAGTTTTGCTAATTTCGTAAATGCATCTAAATGGACGGATAATAAGCTTTAAAATGATGTATAAAGCTCTTCCCAACTCCCAAAATTGCGAAAGTTGTAGTTTCAAAATTCCCAACAAAAGCACTCCAAAAAGGATACCACCATTTTAAGAGCTTTCGAATGATATTCATCGTGGTGAGTATCATCATTTAGAGAAACTTTTAAAATCTGAAATTTTTGAAAACCCGGAATTCCGGGAGCTGGTGGCATTTTCGTGAAATGCTTGTAAGAGCAAAAAATATGCAGTTGGACCAGTTTATCAGCTCACTTTATCTCTCGTGTCTTATTTAGCTAGCTTTACACCTGAGTCTGACACTAAATTTTCAAACTACATACTTGAGGTACGCTATAACCATTGTTTAGCTTCAAAATGATGACCTCTCTGAGTTTAGAAAAACATCATACAACTATACAATTATGCATAAATAAATTGTTTAATAGACATTAATGACCAGAAATCTAATAGGCATTTGTAACCAGAAATTTGCGAAAATTCTATTTGGTATTCATAATTGTCTACATATAATTTTTTATGGCTTTCAATATTCCCATATAATTACCATCAGTTGTTTCGGATAATATGTACCATCAGGATCAGAGTATACTACATGCATTCTCTAAAAAATAATAACCTTTAAAATGTTTAAAATAGTCCGTGGATTTAACCTGGTTATGGAATAAATTAATGTGCTTTAAACAGCACCAATGAGAGTGAAGTAGTCGCTGGCTCCGTTGGTGTATTATAGTATTCCTGAATGTAGTTCAAGGGGTTATTAGGTCGATTCCGGGCGATAGCAAATATTTACCAATGGACAATCAGTTCATGTCTTTAGTGTGTTAAGAAACTGAATGTTGCTGTATTTAAAATGGTTATTGATTTTTACAAAAATGACATTTGAGCTTGAAGGAAAAGCAACGTACGAGAATCACACCGAAGTTTCACACTGACACAGACACCAAAATTATACCTCCTTCACAGCTGATCTTCCAAATGCGCAAATATTCTTCAATGGTTCTTGTTGAATGGTATATTGTTAAGAATATGTTTTGGCAGGCTCCACTATTACCTGAAACTATCATCATGGTGATTATTCGGTATGTGCACACTTACAAAATGAGGACTTACTGTAAAATGCATCTACTTCGGTATGTGCACACTTACAAAATAAGAGTTTCTGCAAAATGCATCTACTTCGGTATGTGCAACACCTTGCAAAATAAACATTACCGACGATGGTACGTGAACTATTTAACATTTAATTTAATTTAATTTAGTATTTAACAATTTAGTTTTTAGTTCGGTGACAAATGTTTGCAACACATACTATATCTTGTTATACTATGGATTCAATACTATGGATGATTAGGTTTATGACGCAAACTTGAATCATTCGATCAGTTTTTATACTGAACAAAATACAAGATTTCTACAAAACTAAAACTGAATTTGTTCTGAATTTATTTCTAGCATATATACAGGAATGGGCACCGAAAAAACGGTAGCATGTATACAGGAATGGGCACCGAAAAACGGTTTCTTTCGTATCTTCCGCACCCTTCGGAAAAACTATTAGCGAGTTTTTTCAAGAAGTTTAAAACTTTTCGAAAAATTTGTGGTAAAAATTGAAATTCTTTAATAACACGGTCATAACCTAAAAAAGTTTAACAGCGTAAATTCATTAGAATTTTCAACTTATTGGAAAAAACTCGAGAGTAGTTTTTTCCGAAGGATGTGGAAGATACGGAAAAAAACGTTTTTCCGGTGCCGATTTCTGCTTGCTAGAAATAAATTCAGAACAAACAAATTATTTTTGTAGAAATCGTGGAATTGTGTGTACTCCGTGTTATCATAATTATAGTTGAAAGCTCATCTACAGTATCTGTTGCAAACATTTGTCACCGGAATAAAGAGAAATTGTTAAATATAGTTCACGTACCGTAGTCGGCAATGTTTATTTTGTAAGGTATGCACATACGGAAGTAGATGCATTTTGCAGAAACTCTAATTTTGTAAGGTGTGCACATACCGAAGTAGATGCATTTTACAGTAAGCACTTATTTTGTAAGTGTGCACATACCGAAGTAGATGCATTTTGGAAAAGTCAAAAATCTGTAAGGTGTGCACATACCGAATAATCACCATCATCATTTATTGGTGACTGCTAACTAAGGGCCTTTTCGCGCGCGGGTTAAACGGTAGCGTTAAACGAGTTAAAGTTAAATATTTTAACCACTGTTCGCGCACTCAGCGAGTTAATTTTAACCCTGCTTGTTTTAACTCTTTTAACTCTAGCAGGGTTAAAACGAGCAGAGTTAAACGAGTTAAAACCGGGAGAGTTAAAATTAACTCGCTGAGTGCGCGAATAAGGGTTAAAAGAGTTATTTTCCGTTCTTTTCATGCACGCGTTCAAATCAGTTTAATGAAGCAGTGATCAACACAAAAACAAACTATGCTTCCGGCTTGTCTTGAATGAATTTCGGTGGTTCAAGATTCCTTTTTAAATAGTGTAATAATTGTTTTATATGCTACCAAGACGCTTCAAGTTGAAGATTATTTGCTGTATTCCTCATTTTGTAGAGATTAAACAGTTTTAATCATCTATGCACAAATATTTAATTCACTATCAGCAAAGCACTTTCTAGAGGGCGCACAAACTACCGTAAGATCATCGCAGCAATTTGATTGGATAGGGTTTTCTAGCCAGTTTAAGCTTGAAGTAACTAGCCTTTGGTAAAATGGTCGATTATACAAAGTTACAGGGGGAGTTCGAGTGGAACTAAACGTTTGATATTGGAAACGGTAACGGTGTAGAATATTTCCTTGATTTTACCCTAAATTATTCAAAAGTGAGTGCTAACTTCATCAAAAATCAATTTAAATTTGACTGCTGTGTACGGTCCAACGCCGTACATAGCTAATACATCTTCGTCGCCATTTTGATTACGATTTCAATCATTCTAGTTTCAAATTTCCTAATGTGCGGCGGTTTTTGGGCGCCATCTTGTGATCATCATTTTTGGGCGCGAATTGTTGGTTAGTCGGGGGGATCATTTGGGGTCACACCCACGCGGATACTTGGTGCTCACATACGGTTTGTTTCTTTGATTGAGATTTTGTTAAAGTCTATTTGTGCTTGCTCGTTTTCCATTTCCTGCCGTTTTGTGGATGTTTATTTGAAATTATCAAAATATTATTTTACGTTTGAAGGTGTTGGAACTTTGT
>JASAND010019669.1:0-22323 GCA_030248195.1 Trissonchulus latispiculum | reverse complement strand
ATATCTGCCTCTCTCTCTCTCTCTCTCTCTCTCTCTCTCTCTCTCTCTCTCTCTCTCTCTCTCTCTCTCTCTCTCTCTCTCTCTCTCTCTCTCTCTCTCTCTCTCTCTCTCTCTCGTATATGATACATTCAAAAACCTGTCTCTACTGTTTGGGAACGAATTCAAACTTAAGCTTGGTTTGATTGTGCCTGGGTGGCTCGATCGGTAGAGCGGTGGCCCAGTTAGCCAAAAGCTATGGATTCGATCCTTATCTCAGGCCCGAATTTTTCATTTAAATAATAAATAAATAAACAAATAAATAAATAAATAAATAAATAAATATAAAATAACCAAGTAAATAAAGAATAAATCAGTAATAAGTTTTGAATTGAATACTTGTTAATGCTGGCATTTCCATAAACTAATCTATTTCCGTCTATAGTGACGACTATTTAGCTAGTTGTTCACAAGTCCATGCTTACACTGTACTTACACAAGGATCTATTTTTATTTTGACTTCTAATCTAATACTCTTGTCAGCATACTTTTGACAACAAAATGCCTAAAAGTTTCAGGTCTGACTGTACTCATAATCTCTGCTATGGTTGGCTTATGAAGTCAAAAGAGAATGGACGTTCGGCATCTGTTCGTAGTATCGCTGTGGTTGCTTATCGGGCAAGCTCAATTCCCTCGTACGCTGAAACTGTTGTAATGTAATAACGGTGTTCATTGAACGGAAAGTTTTATATCTGTAATGTGAACAACTTAAATCAGGAGTGAACAAGAAGAAGGTGTCCAGAACAGGGTTTTAAAAAGCCTAACTAATAGCTTAACTTAATAACTTAACTCATAATTTGACTAGAGTCTAATAGCAGACGTGAACTCTTGCTACTCAGCTTCAGCCAACCGAACGCTTAGAACATTACAAAAGTTCAACAGAATTGCCGTATGAAATTAATCCACTAAATATTTGATTAGGGCATAAAAGCCATGATTATATACTGCATTTTTATCGATTCTGACTTTAAGATTGGCTTAATTTTATTCAAAATTTTAAGTTTAACTATGTTTGCTCGTTGTTGGTGCTATTTACATATACCTGTGTTAAGATTAATTGAACATATGCTAGTTATGCACTGACAGTTTATGTCCGTTTTTACATTTTCACAGTTGAAAAGGTTGTCAGTACTAGGAACATCAATATAATTATTTAGAACATATTTCTGAAGAATAAGTTTAAAATTCCATTCACATAATCGCAGAATTCGAATTTAGATTTTACTAATTATTGGTCAGCATCATTTGTATGCAGATCTACAGTTTGCTTCCCACCAGTAGCACAGATTTCTCTTTCACACTGTAATTCAATTGAATTAATATTTTAGCTGTCCCAAATCCTGATATCAAACAATTTTATTGGAACGGAAAGCAATACTTTGTACACTGCGGCAGCAGCCAGACCATAGACCAAACAAAGACGATATGCACGCAAGCAGGGGGCGAGCTAGTGGAACTAACTGATCAAACTGTATTTGATTGCCTGAAGAACAAGCTTAAGTAAACAAACAGTCTTATGCAAGTATGCGTGTGATTGATGTATTGTAAAAGTTGCATAAACGATTGTGTATCACTCGGTACTTTTTCATAAAATTCTGTCCCACTCGGTACAGAGTCCCACTCGGTACTTTCCAATTTTTAAACAATAACCGTCCCATTCGGTACTTTTGAGTCCCACTCGGTACTTTTGAGTCCCACTCGGTACTTTTGGGTCCCACTCGGTACTTTTGAGTCCCACTCGGTACTTTGGAATCTCACTCGGTACTTTATTGTCTCACTCAGTTGGTACTTTGAGGAGACTAAATTTTTGTATAGTTAATGTTACAATTTGCCAGAACATGCAATATACATATTATATTTGATAAATTGTTTAGACACTGCTGAAGATAGAACAAATCTTTGTTTGTTTTATTCACAATAAACTTTTCGTTTTCTGGTGTGTTTGTTTGTATATTTAACTTTTTAGCCATTATTAATTAATTAATTGATTATTAATTAGCCATTAATTAGCCACGAATTATTTAAAAGTGGGTCTACACAACATTTTGCAGAAATTGCAAATTTTTAACGTATTTAGCAAAAATTGTTAAAATGTAAATGAAAATTCAAGGTTTTTAGATTCAGTTCAAGGAATTTAATTAATGCTTTGTTTTGAGTGTTAATTCGCAGTTAATATCAAAGAACTTAAACAATTCATGAAAACTATACTTTAAATACTTCTAACTGAATGTCAAAGTACCGAGTGAGACTATAAAGTACCGAGTGGGACTCTAAGGTACCGCGTGAGACACAAAAGTACCGAGTGAGACTCAAAAGTACCGAGTGAGACAACAGTACCCAGTGGGACTACTTGAGAAAGATTAGAAAAGTACCGAGTGGGACTCGTACCGATTGAGACTTTACCGCATACACTGCATCTGTACACTGGCTAGGATTTGCACAAGTTTAGATTGATCTAGTTCATGCAGCAGGAATAATTCTCAGAGGCCAACGACTTGTCACTTACTTAAAACGCAGGCACATTTACTAACAATACAGATGGGAATATTTATTTTATCCTGAAAGATAGCTTGTTGCTAGGTTGCTGATTCCTTTCAATACTGATACTAGTGATACTTTCCTTAATTTTGGAGCAGAAGAGCAATGAAATGGTCCAAGGTCGAAACCAGGCTAAAGTAATTTAAAATTAAGCTTAACCCTTAAATGCATAACCTGGGTCAAATTGACCCACCCCCTTGTTTAAACAGCTGTGTACAGCGTAGAATGGCTTGCTGTCCGACGACTTCTTGTGACATCTCACAAAATTCTCTCATACAACTAAAAACCAAGTCAAAGTCGCAAGAAAATTCTTGCTTCTGGACAGAAGAAATTATTTTCAATAATTTTCCCCGGGTCAATTTGACCCAGGTCATGAAATTCACAAAGCAACATTCAGACTTGACTATTGAAACAGGTAGCAGCGTTTTCTTGCATTAGCTGCGGAACTATTGCACAATAGTGGTAAATTTCATGCAATTTTATCTCTTTTTCGTTTTGGAGACCAAACAGAGTTTGTTTGGCAGCGTTTTCAGTAGCACGATTCTGCTAGACGTCAAAGACCAGTGTTGGCTGTCCTAAACAGTCTTGTCTAGTAACGGGGTAACGTCTGGCAAGTTATGGAATCAGTATCAACAACAAACAGATATAACCACTACTGTTAGGTATCCCAAAGGTGCAGGTAGAAGGGTCCTAACTGGCCAATTTCGTGGGGTCCTGGCTGTTCCTGGTAAGAATTGTATAACAGTGGAGATTGCTTCTAAAAGGGTGTCTAAGTTGTTTTTCTTTCAGAAATAGCATTGTGTGATGATTTTGGGATTCAAAGCTATTGCTATTTTGACTGACCGCCACATGTGCCAGGGTACTGGCAGTTGGACAAAAAATTGTTTCAGCTGGTATTCCACAATAGGAATTGTCCACATCAGTTTTCCTGCTAATTACCAAGCTATTCTGAGGCTTTTGTTGGCATTGTTTCAACATAGTATGCTTCACGAAACTAAAATTAGTGTTAGGTCAAATTGACCCAGGTTATGCGTTAACGTCGGTAAAATAGCTTATGCATTTAAGGGTTAACTCAATCTGTTGCAGGCCAGATACTTGGATTGATGGAAGATACAATGGAAACGACTACGTTTCCTTTCATGATGACAACTACCAACTGTCGTAAGTGGTAGATGAATCTCATATTAATTTTTCGTTGTATTGGCAAAAGAGGGCATCAAACACTCTTAGAAGAACCGTGAAAGTAGAAGGACATTCATGGTTCTGGACAAAAATTGGGCAATGTATAGTAATGTTGCTGCCATCACAAATGTAGCCGACAGGGCTGACTACCATGTATCAGAGATGAAACAGGGCCACCGGGTCACGGACAGTTCGGGTCACGATATGGTACGGGCACTGGACTGGACCCGGTATTTTTAGTTGTGAAACATCTTAAAGCATGTTTATTCAAATTTTTTGCCAATTATTCAGCAGCTGAAAAATAAAAAAACTTCAATAATCAATTAAAAATCCGCAATAGAAAGTAGTAATTCCTTATCTATCTAGTTTTCTAAAACGAAACAGCTTGTCACAGGAGTGACCTCATAATATTTGTAGTGTCCTGTCAAATTTGGTCCTGCTTTTGAAACAAAATATTATTTCGTGAATCCTGATTAGAAAAATAAAACTAAAAAGCCCGGAGTTCAAGTATCCTTATTTTAAAACCTAAAGTTTTCTAAAACCCTACTGATTAACACGGATTAAACACGCATTACACTGAATTCGGGACTGAAGGGGCTGGGTGTCTTGGAGGAAGCAATCCATTCTTGTGGTAGTAAGCTCTAAAGTAGTTTCTACAAATTGCTGTAAAAGATTGAAATGTCGTAAAGTGTAGCTAACTGTGTCATTTGTTTCAGTTATGTTTCGAATAATGCCGACACCGGTCCTAGTCCAGATGAGTGTGTCAGACTCGCCTCAGGCGGGATAGCTGATAGCAGCTGTAGTGAATTACACCAGGTGGCCTGCGAAAAAACCTACTGTAAGTTGATGTTTGTTTAAGTGTTGATCTTTGACAAACTAGTCTAAGCTAAATAGTCAGAGGGCTTGGCCCTTTAAATATCGTGGTGTTACCGCCTGGGTTCGGTCCGGCTTTAGCTAAAGGCACTTATCTGGCTCTGTCTTTATCTCAGCTTGATTGCCATGTTTGCAATTCGCTGCCTAAAATATCTGTTCGTTAAATATATATGCGAGTCGGATCTGGAATGAAATAAGCGACAAACTGATTAAGTGTAAGATGAATCTCTACTAAGGTAAATATGTTGGAGGGAAATCCAGCTAAATATTTTAAGCAGCATCTGAGTAGCATGCCTTATATTGTAGCGTCCGCACAAGCCTCACAATCTTGTGACAATGTGAGCATCTGCAGTTCAACTTACGTGAATCCAGCTCCTCTGACAACGAGTCAAACTCCAGTGAGTACTCCGGAGATCACAACAACCGTTACGATGACGACGACTACGGTTTCATCTCCGCCTACGTCTACTACTACTACTACTACTACTACTACTACTACTACTACTACTACTACTACTACTACTACTACTACTACTACTACAGCTGCTTCTTCTTCCCTTCCGTCAACAAACGAGCTGTCATCGACAACTAAAGCATCCATTTCTACAACTGTTGCATCCTCTACTTCTACTCCCACTTCTCCTATTACATCTTCCTCTTCTGCTGCCCCAATAATGCTCGACCCAGGCGTAGCAATTAATACAGATGAACTGACAACAAATTTGCCTACAGTAATATTACAAATGTTTGCACAAACAAAGCGCTCTCATAGCTAACTTTGTATCTGTCATTACTGGAATTAGTATCAGTTCCATCCTTACAGCAATGTTTTTCTTGTTGTGATATGGCTTAGTGTTAATTTCCGGTGCTTTATCCCGATGCCACAAACTAGTTTCTTACACTTCGACTCCACACCGTGCATCTCAGTAATTTGTGCGCACTCTACAGCGTGCATCTCAGTAATTTGTATGCACGCAGTAGTTTACCTATCTTGCACCGTATACATAAATGAAGTACATAGTTCACAGAACCAGTCGGACTGTACTAAGAGATGAAATTGTGACCTGAGACCCGAAAAATTTAGGCCTCGGTTGGGATTCAAACCCACGACTTCCGGATTAAAGGTCCGACGCTTTACCAACTGAGCTAACGAGGCTACAGTCGCATTGAACTATAAGGAGCTCGTATACAACCTGAAGTGACAATGAATTAATAATGCGCTTTACAACGCGGACAAGATACATGATCCAGGGCGAAGTACACTGTGGTACCCTGCTACAATGCCGAACCGTGTCTCTTTGCTGGAAAAACTCTGAAAAAATGCTTAGCATAGTTTCACATTTATTGTGGTTAACGCATTAAAATTAACACTAAACCACATCACAAATTTGTTGTAGCACGCAACATTGTGCGCTCATTAATAAACGCCAGAATACTTGTGAAACCCTCGTGCAGGGCACTCGTGCGCTTCGCGCACTCGTGCCCTGCACTCGGAGTTTCACAAGTATCCGTGCCTTAAATTACTGAGTGCACGCTGGCCCGTGCTACAACCTATACTAGTATCCATAACCAGTCTCGTTGGAGATATAAACTGTAATTTACTTGAAACTTTAATTTATCCAGAATCTGAAGAATTGTCAGAATTTTGATCGCAAACAGACAAACTGTTAACACCAGCTTTCGATGAAACGCTGATATTTAGTAAGATGATGGATGGACCCAATAAGGTTTTCATGAAATCTGCACTAGTTGTTTTCGACTTTCATGCTTTTAGAGCTAAGCATAGGATTAACCTAAACCCTAAAAAAATTTGCTAAAAGATAATGTAAACTGACCCTGTAGCGGTAAGTTCAAGCAAATACCTACAAAATTCGAATGGTCTTGTTCTAGGAGCTTGACGACGTGTCAGCAAACTCTACCGTAGCCACGTCAGCTGCATCAGGTAATTAAAATGTTTTGAATCCTTTTTAGAATTAAGGAATTTTCGTTTTTTTGGAGAACACTTAAAGTTAAGGAGCATTGCTTTATTTGCATGATCGTAGCTTATGGTACGTTAATATATGGAAATATAAGAACCCTAGCTAGTCATTCATAATTTGCCAGTCAATGAGCTTCACTTCATTCATGTTACAGTAATTTATAAACCAGCAACGATGTTGCAATCAGACATATGAAGGAGGGAAATTTTGGGTTAAGGGGGAAACCGCTCCCCCAAGTACATGTATGGTTGCAACTTACCAACATATACATGGCTAGTATATGTGGATAGAATATAGATTTTTGGATTTCCAAATTTGGAAAACCGAAACATGAAAAAATTTTATACTTCATTTTTCCAGATTTTAAATTGGAAAACGTTTCCTGTCATGAGGAATCTAAATGTTACAATTTTGTTCACACAATTTAGTCTGTTTCTCGGTAGCGTTATTCGTCAGTAGTAGTCGGGTAGACAGAAAATATATAGTTCAGTATATAAGGAAAACATTAACAGGATACTTTTAAAATTGACTTTCTCCGTACAAACAATTTTATTATAAATTCATCTAGGAAAAATGATAGCAGCAATTAACGAGATGCCCCATTCAATTTTCGTCGTCTTGGTTTTGTTTGCTTTGTGTTTCTCGCGTATGAGGAGACTGATGCAAGATTGACTGTGAAACGAACTCCGATGAAACACAGACTGTTAACTCTCAGGGTTGTTTGCACACGTTTGTCCCAAAAAGCTGGTTCGGCACCCCATCCAGGTCCTGTTCGAAAGATGGAGTTAATCTATTTACTGAAAATCGTGCATTCAGATTTCTTGATGGCTACTGCCTCAGATATAGGCAATATTGCCTCAGAGCTTTCTCGGGAAAAATCGACCCTTCAAATAAAAATCAAAAATTAACTGTAGGGATGAAGCATAAATTAACTACGGATTCAAATTATACATTGTATGGCATTGCCTGTTTTATTTAGTTTTCAATCGTTCTGAAACCTATGTTGTAATACTGTAATGCCGTGGTTACACTTGGCAATCTTGTGACAACGCGTTGCCACAACGCGTTGTCACAACGGCCGTTGCTACAGAATTGTCACAACGTTGTTCGTGTAACCAGTGACAAAACGTTGTGACAACTAGTGACAACGCGTTGGGACCATGCCCGATTTCGTTGTGACAACGCAGTGGTAAACATAGCGTTGGTTCAACAACAAGTGTACGTTGTCACGACCTGTTGTTGCATGTAACCACTAGTTGTCAGGCTTGACAACTATGGGAGACAACTGCCGTTGTCACAACGCGTTGTCACAAGATTGTCAAGTGTAACCACGGCTTAAGCCCTTTCCACATTGGAATTTGGCAGAATATCTAAATATCAAAAATAACATTAACCTTTTGTGATAGTTATAGAAGCATCAATCAAAGAAACTCTAAGAATAAAACAAGTCGATCACTGCGACCAAAGTCAGGTAATTATGTTACCGTTGCGTCGTCTTTATACTCTTTGCGATACTGCTATGTGTTATTAGCATAACAAATTGTTTTGATGACGAACGACTGCTTGCAATGGAATGAACATTAATACTTTTCACTAGGAAAATTTTCGAAGAACATCCTTTTGAGCAGGTCCATGAAGAACTAATGTGGTAATTGTGTAAGTCTAATTCAGAGTGAACTGAATAATCCCCTCTACTATGCTGCTTACTACATTGGTGAGATAACGCACAGCTAGGATGGAAAAAGGTATCCACCAGTAATGACGCATGGCAACAGCTCAGCACATGTTGAGCGCGAAATTGAATTATGGACGCAGCACACATCTTTACTCAGCCAGTATGTGTTGAACGAGAGAGGATTCGACAATTTTCCTTGCTACGACGCAACGACCAATACATTATACCTAACGGTAAATTGTAAATTGGTAGAATGTCAGCTAATAAGGAGCATTGTTTGTTACTCAATAGTAGTTAATTGATCTTAAAGAAGCTGTCATAATAAATTACTCACAGCACAGTACGATTTGACACAAGCAGGCTTTATAAATTGATGTGCAAACAACAACTAATTATGTAAGTTTAATTGCACTATAACCACAAATACATTTGGAATTTGTTAATAGGCCCCACCTACACCTCTGACCGAAAAAGAACAAGTTATTTCTGATGCACTTCAAGTAATTGGATGCGTCTGGCAGCTTTCTATTCTTGGTGTCACAATCGCAGGACAAATAATAACTAGGTAATGCTGCTTAGAACTAATAAAAAATACAGCGCGCATGTAAATGTCGACTTAAGGGGGGGTCCATTTTTGGTCAATTTTTCGCCCATTTCCGATTTTGCTCATTTTCACATATAATGATCTTTGAGTGTCATATCTTAACGAGTTTAAGATTAAGCTCGTATCTCTTACGGTTGCTGAGTAATTTCACCTCAAAGTTGAGGTTCGCATGTGCTAAACATAGGAAACAAAAAAAGTGGTGATTTTATTCTTGTGCCAAAAAATTTCTAGACGACCATTTGTAATCCTGCATAAATTTGTATTAATTTTGATTTAAGCTTCTAAAATTTAAAAAAATTTTTATTTATCGAAAACTGTGGAAAATCGTCAAAATACAACGTTTCTTTCTGGTACCTGAAAAGTGAGGTCTGCGGAAAGAATTGCAAATTGCTCCAATTCAATGGCATAAATAAAAATTCTAACTCCAGGGTTCCGTAGTACTTGAATTGGCGGTTTCATTGATACCAATGATTCCATTGTATGTTTTTTCCAGCTTCGAAATTTTTTGGCGCAAGAATGGGCATTTTTAGCAAAATTTTTTAAAATTTCGGTTTTTTAGAAAATTTGGCTAAATTCGGTAACAGTATGGTCCTAAACTGCCTATTTTGTATTTCAATTCATGTACTCATGTCTTTGAATCTATTTGCAGCACGAATAATGCTGATAGCCACGCCCAGTACTCCTCAGCGTACCAAACGGGAGCCTCGAACCCCGAATTTCTCAAAACAGCGGTTTTTAAAATTTTTCAAAATATTTTTAAAATTGGTTTCATCAATCGAAAGCTCTCATTACAGGGATGAATTCTTCTCATAGAACTACGGGTCGGAAATGCTTCTACAGCTACGCTCATATGTAATTTTAAAGAAAAGAAGATTTTAAAGAAAGATTCTTTTGAAAGAAAGAAAGAATCTTTCAAAATAAAGAAGGAGGAAAGAAGTTAAGGTAAAGGTCAAGTGTAATTTAAGGTGAAGCTATGCGTGTTTGTTGCACTCAATGTCAATGCTTAAAAGTGTCACCTGTCTTTGACCTTTGCCTTAACTTTGGCTTCTCGCAAGAAGAAAGAAAGAACTTTTATTGTGAAAGAAAAAAAAGAAAATTCCTTTTAAAATATTCTTTTTTAAGTTACAAAGGAGCGTAGCTGTATTTTAAGTTAACCGCTGTTAAGGGGGGGGGTCGATTTTTGGTCAATTTTTCGACCATCTCCGATTTCGCTCATTTTCACATATAATGATCTTTGAGTGGGATATTTTAACGAGTTTTCAAATTAGACTCGTATCTCTTACGGTTGTTGAGTAATTTCACCTCAAAGTTGAGGTCCGCATGTGTTAAACATAGGAAACAGAAAAAGTGGTGATTTTATTCTTGCGCCAAAAAGATCTCTCGATGAACGTTCATGAAATTGTACAATTTTGTATTTAGATTGTAGCTACGATCATGAACTGCGGTACGCTGGAAGTAGGTTTGATTTAGGCCCCTAAAATTTTTTAAAAAATTTTTATTTATCGCAAACAGTAAAAAATCGTCAAATTTCAACGTTTCTGGCAGCTGAAAAGTGGGGTCATCTGAAACAATTGTAAAATACTCTAATTCAAAGGCCTAAATAAAAATTCTAACTCCAGGGTTCCGTAGTATTTGAATTGGCTGTTCCAATGATGCCAATGATCCATTGTATCCCTTACCAGTTTTGAGATCTTTTTGGCGCAAAAATGGCAATTTTTAGCAAAATTTTTAAATTTCAGTTTTTTCGAAAACTTGGTTAAATTCCGTCAACTGTATGGTCCTAAGCTGCCTATTTTCTATTTCAGCTTGTGCATTCATGTCTTCGGATCTATTTGCAGCTTGAATTATGCTGATAGCGGCGTCCAGTACTTCTCAGTGTGCCAAACGAGACCCTCCAACCCCGAATTTCTCAAAACAGCGATTTCTAAAATTTTTCAAAATATGGCATATTATACATCAATCGAAAGCTCTCATCGCAGGGATGAATTCTTCTCATAGAACCATGGGTCGGAAAAGCCTCTATTTTAAGTTAACCGCTGTTAAATGTTTCATTACATCAGGAGGAATAAGGGCCTTGTTTCTCCGAGAAATTTTTTAGAGAAGCTTCTGATCAAGCCCATCCGGCTGGAAATTGTACGAAAATGCTTTTCTTAATAGTTTTTAAAGGTGTATAACAAAATAAGCTAAAAACATAAAGTTGATTTGCGAAAATTTGCATCAGTTGGCTGCAGCACCCTTGTGCTCGCTCATATTCAAATTGCACACAGTTGATGGCTCGTAACTTACGGAGAACTGAACAAAACAACTCAAAATTTAAACTTGCTATGCACGACATATGTGGCTAACTTATGTGTGAAAACGAGCGAAATCCGTCGCCTAAAAATTTTTCATGATGGACCTCCCCTTAAATGTTTTACGACACCAGGAGGAGCAAGGGCCTTGTTTCTCTGAAAAATTCTTTTGAGAAGCTTCTGATCAGGCGCACATCTGGCTGGAAACTGTACGAAAATGTTTTTCTTATTAGTTCTTAAAGGTATATAACAAAATAAGAGTAAAATAATAAAAATAAAATAACAAAATATGAGTTTATTTGCGAAAATTTGCCTCAGTTGGCTGTAGCACCCTTGTGCTCGCCCATATTCAAATGCCATACAGTCAATGGCTCATAGCTTACGGAGAACTGAACGAAACAACTAGAAATTTAAATTTGATGTGCACGACATATGTGGCTAACTTATGTGTGAAAATGAGCGAAATCTGTCGCCTAAAAATTTTTCATGATGGACCCCCCCTTAAGTCAATATCTTTACAAATGCAGAAGAGTCAAGGCAACAAATGCAGCCATACTTTCGGACTACAGCTACTGCATACCACAAAGTTACCATCATATAGAGTACGACTTCGCAGGGTGTGATAGTTGGCTTACCACAAGAGGGAATGAGTATGTTCGGTGGGCTAAAATGTCTGATTGGAACTGTTTCTGTTGAACCAACCCATAACCCATCTAACAGACAACTGTTGTGTATAAACCAACAAGAAAAAGATTGCTTAGAGGCACTAACGTTATCATATACTCTCCAGGCAAAAGCACGCTGGTGCAATGGCAGCTAAATAAGAGTAAGAAAAAGGCCACAAACAAAGCTCACATGTTTCATGCTATTTCACGCAGAAGTCACCGTATCTAACGAATAGGTATGTGTGGTCATCAAAGGATGTGTCACCATCACCAAAGGATATGTCTTCGTAATTACTTCCCGGCATCTGACATATAACACCACTGTAAAAAGGCAGACGAGTGATATGCTTCCTTGACCTACAGGACATAGCAGCAATAGGAACAGCAGAATCAGGAATAAATTGTGTTACCTATTTATCCCAGGTGCGAAGCGGTTGCAGGAGCTGACAAGAAACTACGTTCAGTACTGATAGTTGAGTTTCGATGTAGGAATGGTGTTGATAGGGCAGACAGTCAACGGACCTGGCTGAAATCTGAAAAAAGTGTAAACCCGATCAAACGTGAAAAAGTTGAGATAAAGCACGGAAGCTAAAACCGAAGCAAGCAGTAAGAGCCATATCCACGACCCAACGGAACTAACTACTAATGCCAGTAACCACTTGATTTACATCTGGCATTGCTGTAAAGCCACCACATGACATCGGGCATAACATGGGAAATACGGAAAGCTGTCTGATCGGATGTGCAACTAAAGTAGAAACATTGAGCGGGTGAAGAACCGCCTGAAGACCAGCATTGTGGAGCCTTGAAGCCGGTAGCGGAATAACATTGGGTTGACTCGGGGTGTTTACATTTTGATGTGTCATCTTATCCGAAGGATACATGGATGACGAAAGCAGTAAAAAACCATTCTGACGAATTTCACGTTCATTCATTGTTTTACGGCGAACAGTCTACATACCATTCGTCAAAATCTTTAAATAGCTTGCATTTGTATTTTGTGAATTTAGAAATTTCGACCACATTCCTTCAAGACAGACATGCTGCGATATTTTATTGTTTATCGCACATATCCTGGTATTATTCCTACGAAGTCGTGTTCTGGCTAAAACAAAGGTGATCAATCAATTTAGTTAATTGTTGACACGGCTTTGCATTCGCAAGTAGTCGTTGCTAAGCTTACTCGGTTTGCCGGAAAAAAACGAAGAATCAGCTGCAGAGTTAATTCATAACTAATTAATACATTCCATTATTATTCACGGGCATGACTGCGAAATTTTAACAGTGACAATCGCAAATGCCAGAATGTCCAAGCTGACTTTATTGACGTTAAGACTTATAAGACTTTACTGACTTATAAGACCAAACACTAGTATACAATAAGCAAACAAGTAAGAATGCAGAAAAGTAGTTGTCAGTGGTGGAGGCATTAATCCCAAGTAATGCAATTAATGCAAATTGATTACTGATCGTCCAGGTTCCAACACTAATTCCAATCATAAATGTCATGATAGTTGCAGTGTGTTCACATTTTAACATACAAAGACAGCAATATTAAACAAATAAACCATTAAAGCTGACATTATGCTTACTTACTTATACATAAACATCATGAAATATGCAAAGTACTTACATGAATAGTCAACATTTGAAGATCATGAGTGACAAGATGGACGAATATTACGGTCTGGACTGGCGACCAATTCAGCTATAAACTTTCTGAAGTGCTATTGCATGCTGTAAAGCCGCTGCTTGAGATGAGGTTCAACTAGAATTTTTTTTAAAAATAGAATAGTCACTACCTTCTCTTGCCAGTTAACATGATTGCGTACATTGCTCACATTGATAAATTAACTCAAACAGCATGAGTTCAATAAGCAAAGCTCTCATTTATAATATTGGTATTTCAGACTGTGTGTATAACAGTTGCAATTAGTCAGTCCTGTTTATTCGGTTTCATTGGAGCTGCTACTGCTTTTGAGGGACTGGAAAGCTTCGCAATCCTGTCACATTCTATAAAAAGAAAGAATCCCTTTATTTCCACATGGAAAACCGTTTGTATTTGTATAGGTGGGTTTACGTTTGGCTGAGATAATGATTGCTTTAGAAAATAGCACCAATTTTAGTTCGACGTTTCAAATAGACAAAATTGTAATGTACCTGAGTCCATATAGCCAAATTTGAAGTGGAAACAGAAATAGGGATAATGAAATGGAATGATTATAGGATATTATGTCGTATTGATGATGTGATGCAGGTGTTTCCAAACGGGAGGGTTCAACGTTTGTGTCTTACTGAAAATCGACGTCTAAGGTTGTGTGTAAATGTGGTTGATTTTGACGTCATTTTTATCTGCTGGGTTATCTAGCAATAATTACAGTAGATGTGTATTGGGCGGAACCTAAGGAAGACAAATATTAATTAACAATTATATGATTCAAAATGTTTGCCCGTGAAGGAGTTTACTTACTTTCAGTTACTCGCCTATGCTTAAATAGCGTACACTCTTTGTAAATATTTCCATAGCTGTTCTGCCATTTGTTGTTTGCCAAAGTCCACCAAACGTCTGGATTCTGTGAGAACATTAGTTATTTAGAATCATTTCAATGAGCTGGACGCACTTGATCTCTTAATTTTTGTTTCAGGAGTTGTTCTGGCAGTAGTAACGGTGTCTGTGGTAGCAGCTGGGTTGGATGGGATGATGTCTTCTTACGCGCGAGAATTCAGGATTGTTAAACAGCAGAGAAGTGTGCTGAATGCCAAACTACTTGCTACAGTTGACCATGAACCTAGAAGATGTAGTTATACTGACATGCATGTGCCTATCTTGAATGACATTTCTCCGCTATTTTAGGTGCTGGCAAAATTATGGAAGCAAAGCAGCCTTGATTCCGCTTGCCCTTTCGCTGCTTTGCTTAGTTGGAGGTATACTGGCTGCTGAAAGCTCCCTAATGAAGAAAACAGAGAGCTTGGTTGCAAAGAAAATTGTGACAAAGGAACTATTCAAGACAGCAGAGTACGTTACTATTCCATTTTTCTATTTAAATAGTAATTCAGCAAAAACTGCATAACTTAAAGTGCAAGTGCATAGTGCATACCCCGCCATCTATCATCTGTTCCTAATGTCTCAACCGGAAAATATCCAGGAAGTAAGTATAAAGAGCAGTGATCTCTCTAATAGGGCTGTTGTAGCAGACACTCCGCCCCTTGAACAGACACCAACAAAATAGCAACCTTTACTGCGAATCATTTCGCCAACAATATTAGCAGCTTGATGATTAGTGAAGTGGAGCTAATTGTTTAGACTAATTTGTAGTAGGTACTATGCGTGCACATCATGCTCGCCGTTGTGGTGGTGTGGGGGGGGAGGTTACCATCAATACAACTCTTTATAGGCGCTGAAAGAATGTTGCTCCAAATTAATGTTATACCGTTGTGACTGCACTGCAATCAGTTTATCATTAATTCCTAGCAATTAATGGTTGTATCATTTGCGATCCGTTTGCTGTCTAGTTCGTTTCATTTCTTGAAAAAAGTGCAATTAATAAAATGCAGATTAAAAGCACACCACCACAGCTAACCAATAACTAAAAATACTTTTTTTGAATCTTAAGCACAGATCATTAGCTACCTTATACAACTTATTGATACCGTTTTCCTAGTCGTCAGAGCATACCTGGGCAGACTTTTTCTCGGACGGGGGGTGGAAATCCGGTGCGTTTTTCTCATAATAAGTACTGTATGTTTTGGTGCGTAATTTGAGACAACAAGCTTTTATTTGAAAGGAAACATAACACTCTGAATAGTTTGTTGTCTAGTTCCGGAACGCTGTGGCCATTTAATTATTGAACCTAAAGTTACGGACACCAAACAGTGAACTCACGAAAGAAACTACGGGGGGTCTGGGGGGCGGTGCCCCCCAGAAGTTGAAGAAATTTTGCAGTTGACACTCCTCCAGGAATTAATTTAGAGCATTTCCGCGATCAATTAATGAGGTAAAGTATACCAGTTTTTGTTACATATTCGCTTATTCGCTCATTGTATTTGCTTATTCGCTCATCATATTCGCTTATAGCGAACATGGTGTATACTTTAAATTTTTGCAATGGCTAAATCTGCAAGACTGGAACGCTTCTGTTACATTTCCCTTTACTCTTATAAAATATTTGCTTGTCAGCTATCGTAGCAATCAGCAATGAGTAAGATTACAGAAAGGCGGGCGGGGTGTAGAGGCGTAGACTCCAGTATGTAGAAAATTATTAAATACAGTACAGCTCATTTCAAAGCGAGTTTGAAGCGATGTCGCAAAAGCAAATTACGCGACATTTTTTCGCGAATTTTGAAGCGAAATGTCGCCAATTTCGCGACATTTCGCCAGATTTGGGACTTCGCCTCAAACGCACTTTGAAATGAGCTGTACTGTATATCACGTTTGAAACAATTTTTCCTGCAACTTCTGCACGTTGCATGTTGTTGTGAAGCTTATATCTAACTGTGTCAGGCTTGCGTCACGGCAATTTTCATCTGCGTCACACGAAAAACAAGTGCTACGTGAAGGACCCCCTGACGTAAAAGCGGATTGAAACCCATGGTAACAAAGTCGGGTCTGGGTACGGTAGCCCCCAGCTAAATGTAATAAAATGGGGTCTACTAGTCTTGTTTACGAGATATTGGAGCACTGGTTTAATCCCTTTCAAGCCTCCCGCAACTACTATTTTTAGCTATTTCAATACAAATATTGTACCAGGGGTTTCACGGTATAACTATTCTAGATGTCTATTCCCAATCACTGATATCCTAGCTAGAATCCTATTCAAAAGCAGTCGATAATGTTTTACAAGGTTTTAATAAATCTAGCTACCACAAACAGTTACAATTCTCGACTACGTAACAAAGTTAAAGTACACTATCAGATTATTCCGTCGTATATATAAAGGACTCCTGCAAATGCAAAGAACAAACAAAACCCTCAGATAAACCGAAAATTGGGATCGTAACGCTTTTCTGCGTTTAGTGTACATATAACAGAAGCAGTTATACAGATTTAAATGATGTCAATGAAGCTTTGGATTCCTCTAATTTTACACATAACTGTAAACAAATATATAAACAGCTGACACACTCTCACACGTTTAAATTACAGTAAACTAAAATACTAATTATTAAGTTTCCAAAAACGTAAAAGCGTATAATGTTCTTAAAACTAACTGTAAAACCAACCAAACTAACGGCTTCCTTTGTAATTTTGCATTTTTTAATTAGCAATAATGATAATTTATAGATTTACCAAAGAAGTAGCAGTTTTGATGTGCTGATGTGTAAATATTCATGTAAGATTACATATTTGTAAAAACACAAACATCAAACATGTTTCCTTTTATAGTTACCACAAGTTTGTTATTTCAATTATTCTTGAGATTTCTTTCGCATTTAGAGAGCACCAATCTACTCTCTTTTCGAAAATAATGAAGCTAATGTGCACAGTCCATTTTTACACAAAAGAGACTTAAGATTTGAAGACAAGGCGACGCCTTCTTTTTATTTACAAATATTGCTCAGAGGCAGTTTTTGCAGTATGGTTTTTGAAATAAGGATCAGCTATGTCTACGGAAATGCCACCTTTCTTTTGAAAAGCAGCTGATAGGTAGATAGACATGGCAATACAAAAACTGTCTGCAGTGCTTGCCTTGCAGTTGCTTTGGTAAGCATCTGAAAACAGAAAGCAGGCCACATAAGCATTGACCTAACATATACGTATATAGGTAAGTATATGCAGGCAGTGACCGCAAGCACTGCCTGCGCACGCGTTCACTGCCTGTGCACGCGCATGCAAAGGGAATGTAATTTTGACCAGTACTGTAGGTAAGCCAAATTCAGTGCGTCAGAAGCCGAATCCGGTGCGTCAGTAGGCTAAATCCGGTGCGTGGGTAAGCCAAATTCAGTGCGTCAGAGGCCGAATCCGGTGCGTCGGTAAGCCAAATCCGGTGCGTCAGTAGGCTAAATCCGGTGCGTAGGTAAGCCAAATTTAGTGCGTCAGAGGCCGAATCCGGTGCGTCGGTAAGCCAAATCCGGTGCGTCAGTAGGCTAAATCCGGTGCTTAGGTAAGCTAAATTCAGTGCGTCAGAGGCTGAATCCGGTGCGTCAGTAGGCTAAATCCGGTGCGTAGGTAAGCCAAATTCAGTGCGTCAGAGGCCGAATCCGGTGCGTCGGTAAGCCAAATCCGGTGCAAGTACAAGTACAAGTGCAAGTACAAGTCAAAACTGTGTAGAGATGGAGAATCTAATTTGTGGAAATAGATGCGTAAATAAGTCAAATTTGGCTCCGAGTCCAAATCTTCAAAAACTCATGTAGGTATCATTTTGGTGCGTCAATTCTGCCTAGAAATCATATAGGTAGCATTTCGGTGCGTATGTGAGACCTGGGGTGGCCACCCCCCGTCCACCCCCCCATTGCCCAGGTGTGCGTCAGAGTGTTTCTACGATTTCGCAGACACTTCTATTCAGTTGCTTGGCAGTAGCAGCAGCCACAGCAGCACAACATCTCCAACCGAGCAACTGACAAGACTCCAGCTGAATTGTTTCTGAACCGAAATATCAGAACCAAACTGAACATTCCAAACTTTCAAACATTCAGTGGCTATAGCCATGCTCTGTTGAAGCAGAAAATCAATAAATACCATAATAAAGTTTGCGGGATAGGAAAGTTATCAGAAAGAAACGAACTAAAGGTAGGTGACCTTGTCCGTTATCGGTTACCATTTTCCAGAAAAGGATACTCCAAGTATTCTCTTCCCATCAAAATAGTGGCGAAAAAGGGGCCCTTACTTTTTAACTGGATAATGGAAAGATATGGAATACAAGAAAGCTGGTTAAAGTAACTGTGCTTGGACATGCTGATATTCAAGCTTTGCCTGGTTCTTATGATAACGGAGGAGTATACTATTTATCTTTACCTTCGAAAGATCCTGCAGTTCAGGTCCAGCGTTTACAAGGGCCCCAACGCCAAGGGCCATAAGGAATTTCCGCCTTATCCTCAACCTGGTCGAATACATCCTCCCAGACAAGGACGTCCTCCGGCCAGATATGATCCGGCGACCAAGAAATATACCGGCGAGGCCTATTGGGACACTTCAATAGGGGACACTTCAATATTCAAACTTCAATGTTATCGTGAAGGGGAACGGGAGTGTAGACTGAACAGTGGAAGGGCTAAAATGGCTATGGGAAAGACAGAAAGTCCTACAAAAAATGGACAAAAATTCCATTACTTTTCAACTTTTCCATAAACCATTTTACACAATTTAAAGTTGCTACATTTATAAGATTGTTTTTTCCAAAACTAGTGAAGGCAATGGGATAGTTTTGCTCTTTTGAGTCGGAAATAAAACATTTTGGTGCAGTCGTTGTTTCTGTCTGAAGTCAGGATAGACCTCAAAATCGCACCTATGTTAATGCATGGTCATATTTTTAGCAACGTTTGACATTTAAAACATTTCAGGCTCAGTGTGTATGGACTCTTGGTCATAATTCCTTTACAAATAATTGCATGGCTTTCGGGTACATTGGCCGTTTACTATCAAAATATTGCCGGATTCAGTATTGCATTTATCTCGCACATTCTTCTAGGAATAGCGATATTCATTTTCCACATGTTCAGTAACCCGAAGGTAAATCAATTCAAACTAAATGTTGAAAGTAATTAGTACCAAGCAAAAATTGCGTAAACTTTTACTCTGTAAAAATTGTGGAAAATTTGGGGAAAATTACTACAAAGTTTACTGAAATTCGTAAAAACGAAAAATGGTATTTGCTGTTAGCTAACCAAAGGAATGTGCTTTATTGTAGTTTAGTGCTGGGACCGGTTCCGATTTTTGAAACCGGTTCCGGTTCCGGTTCCGGTTCTAGCTACCGGTTCCGGTTCCAATTGGTATTTTTTTACAAAAACGCTAAAATCAATCAATTTTTCTATATTTTTAAAAATTGCTATGAAAACATGATATAAAATTGACTGCACAAGACTACAAAGGTATTTTAAATCCGTTTTTTACTACATTTTACTATTTACAAATATTTTCTATTAAAAGGTGTTTTCTGTCTTAACATTTTAGCAAAATCTTTTGGAACTTTTTAGGCAACAGTCTTACCAAGATACTTAGTAATTCTCAATCCAGACAAAAACTTTGCTATCGCCTTTCAGAAAGCGAACGTCGCAACTTTAGAAATAACAAACATACCTTACTGTCAGTCAAAAATAAAACTTTCCTCGGCCAATTTCAAACCGTCCAATAAAATTTGCTCATCGAGTTAACAGTATAGGATCAACTACAAAGCTTGATCATTGAAATGCAGCTGAGGCCGATGGCTTTTCTGAGTTCAAAAATTCAGCAAAGGAAAATTGGAGAAAATTGTTGAAGTGAATTTTTTTGCAGTTCTGCAGAACACAGGTACAACTAACTTCATACATTCGAAACCAAAAAGTCGTATAGACGTGTAAATGAAATCAGTCAGTTGAGTTTTTATCTTACACAGATGTTGATATAATATTATGAATAACTTTGTATTGTGTATAATAATACTATAACTTTGTAGCAAAAGCTCCATTTTCTATCAAAGCGTAATCCTATATATATATATCGGCATAAAAAATACTAAAAGATGACCATGAAATATGAAAATATTTTAATAAGCCGTCAAAATCATTCTTTCTTTCGGTAGAACTAGCCAATTACTATTGATCAAGAACTGTATCTCAGGGTCCAGGAATACTATTGCTCAGCTTAACCCCTAATCTGGAGTTACGCCTTGCTTTGCTGGTATGCTCCGGTTTAAGTTTATCAGACACAAAATGCAGAGGCAATAGTAAAGCTCGACGAGTTTCCGTAAATCATCAAATCCTTAACGTTTAATTTTTGTCAACCTTGAGGAAGAGCTAACATCGAATATATACACCTTAGTTATTCGTCAGTTATAACCTTTTCAGAAAACTTAAAACATTGACTGAACACTGCTGTTAAAACATTAAAATAGATATGTTATCATCTACCATTTATACAAAAACTTAGCCGTCCTCAAAATTGCAGTCTAAATACAATTTCCAAAGTTAAGGTTAAATTTCAAGTGTTAAATTCAAATTCCTGGTAAAATTTTAAAATTTTACAAAATAAACCTTGATTGTAGTTTCAAACATCCAAACTTTACACTAGAACCGGTCCGGTTCCAAAAGCCACCGGTTCCGGTTCCGGTTCTGCAAATCCTACCGGTTCCGGTTCCGGTTCCGGTTCCGGGTCTACCGGTTCTTTGGAACCGGTCCCAGCACTACTTTATTGCCCTGCTTAGCTGAAACCAATTGATTATGTCTGACTTTCCAAAATTTCCTGTCTTACTTTCCAACCTTTCCTGTCTTACTTTTCAACTCGTTCAGCTCACTTTACAATCTCAGTGTCTCACTTTACAACCTTAATGAATAACTTTACACCCTCAACGTCTTACACATGAACACTTAATTGGAAATATTGCTACTGATGCACTAATGAGTGCAAATTAGTACATATTACCTTTGAGATGACTGATAATCTCAAATGACAACGACAAAAAAGAAACACGGTGACAAACAGTACATTATTGGTTGTACTACCAAATTCCACGGTCCTACATCATCACAAAACTACGGAGAAGCTAGTTTTATGTGTAAAAGTTTTCGGGTCTTGTCTCGATTGTCCCCCTCCGCTCAAAATCCTTTAAACTTGTCGAAATGAGGTTACATTTGGTTGTTTTGACCGTGCACAGTCAAATATCACAAAATTAATACATTTCGCGAAATTTGACTTTTTCGGTTTCTAAGGGGTAGAGTTGTGCTGTTAATAAATTGTCCGGGCCGGGCCGCCCGGGCCTACCATATCACCGGGCCGTGCCTCGGGCCGAGCCAGGCCCGGGCTCTGAGGTCCAATGCAAGGCCCTATAGGCCCGGAGGCCCGGTGACAGGCCAAGGCCGGGCCTTGACGACAAGCCAGACCCGGGCCTGCTCTTTCAAAATCCGGGCAAGGGCTCGAATGCCCGATTCAAGGCCCGGGCACAACTCTACTAAGGGTCCAAATGAAACCGAGAAACCGTTTGTCTCCGACTTTGAAGAAAATTGTATATAGGGGCTTTCGCTGTCGTAGAACATAATTTGCTGATTTTGTAAAACGAAAATCAAGGTTGTAAAGTGAGGCATTAAAGTTGTGAAGTAGTACACTAGGGTTGTAAAGTGAGACACTGAGGTTGGAAGGTGAGACACTTGGGTTGGAAAGCGAGACAGTCAGGTTTGAGGCAGGTTGGAAAGTGAGACTAAGCCCGAAAAACACAGATACAGACTCATACACAGTGTCTATTATAAGATGTCTAATTAGTTTACATGTCAACAAGCAAAATTGTGTAATCTTTCGTTTAAGATACGTGACCTACTGCAAAGCATGAATAACGCCGTCTTCAAACTCATCTTC
>JASAND010019668.1:0-31751 GCA_030248195.1 Trissonchulus latispiculum | reverse complement strand
CGTCTCGTAAGGATGGGATAAAAACATGAGCGAGAAGCTGCATGTAAATCTGACGCATGTAAGAAGAAGTTCGAACAGCGGGCCCTAATAATCAAAGGTGGTTAGATCCTGAACGGTGTGATGCAAAAAGGCATAGACCTGCTCATTTACGTGGACAATCCGTTTGATAGAATCAGTGATTTTGAGTTGATCTTCTCGCAAAACGTTAAACCCATGTTCTACTGCCATTACTCGATTATCCAGTTCGCCCAAGTGATGGGGGTTTGCCAAACTATTAGCAAGTCCTCCTAATCCTAACGCTCCAGCCAATAGAAACTCAATAAAGCGCTTAGGCCGACTGTGCGTTTGCTCCGGTACCGGATAGGAAGTACAGACTCCAGGTGTTGAACGACACAAACTTGAAAGCAACTTTGAATAAAAGTGAGTGTTTAAAACTCCTGAATACAATTTCCGAAATTCAAGCTTAATTGAGTCAATTTCACGCTCCAAAAAGTCGAATTGTGGGCAACTTTGGTTTATCATACGAACACAGTACTGGTCAGTCTTAGCCTTTCCGGTTGAGAGGTCAATGCAATCTTCCTCGTTAGCCCATTCGGGGGGCTTCCACTGAGGAGACATAGGCGGTACGGCCAGTTGCACGATTAGTGCCAGATATTCTGTTTTCTGTGAGATTACCCCAATCCCCGCAGGACTTAATACTGCTCCCCAACGGGGCAAAACTAAGGTACCAATTTTGGCAATCTCATCTGCTAGAAAACGAGACGAATCTGAATCGGCTTGTGTCTGTGCATTAGCTTTAGACACAAGAAAGGCCAGCAGAACCCAAGCGGCAGGTACAGCTGCTTTCCTGCAAGTTCTCACAGCAGCTGCTAGCGTCCACATAAAAAGCAGGAATAGGTAGGAAAAAGTGTCCGCTTCGGGGAACAACGTTTCCTCACCTCGGCCCGATTCAGTTTCTGCCTCCGTCGATTTATCAAAGTTACACTGAGTTGCCACCGTGTTGGTGTCAACAATGGGTTCGAATACTGTTCTGTCCCGTCTCAGACTGGGCATCCGAGGAGGACGCCGCGGCAAGGGCACAAACAGTTCCTCTTCTGTAGAGGTAAAAGAACTTGCGCTGGGCGGGCGGTAAACGCGTTCTCTCATTTGGCTGTATGCGTCAGGCGCACGACACGTGCAGACCAATGGTCGACGGCACACCAGAACTTTATGCTGGAAATGTGGCGAGACTAAACAACGCTTTGCGTGCATCATGCAATCTTTGGACACCCTACGAGTCGTGCGGACAGTATACTGACCCGAAGAGTCGGATCGAGAATCTTCTCTACGTCTGGGAGAACGATAAGGTTCCCGGGACGAATACCCGTTGCGACAATCGCTGCCGGCCGAATCAGAAGTACCAGAATACTGGCGGTTTCGGCTATTTTCCTTATAGTATTGCCCCTCGTTTTGGGTCCGAGAGACGGCGAATTTAGGCCCATATTCCCTCTTCATTTCAGGAGGGAAGTCCCTACCCTGAGCAGGTTTCCTATCATAGCGATCGTTCCTCTCATAACGGTCACGTCTCGGGGCGTAGTCGTCACGCCTATTGTTCTGATAGTTTCGGTTATCCCGCTCACAGCGGTTTCCCCGACCATTCTGGTCGTAGTTCCCTTCTCTCCGAATCTGAAGATTTGAATTAGTCCGAGAATTCTGGTTTCCATCCGATCGACGCTGAAAATTTCGGTCGGAACCCTGATTATTGGGTCGGAATGCTCCTCCGCCAGGTTGGCGGCATTCTCGACGAACGTGTCCCGGTCTGTTGCAGTTGAAACAGGTCGTGCCCGGGGGTAAGTCACGTCCTTTTCCGTTCCTATTCGGATTTCCTCTCTGTTTGGAATCTAATTCGAACTGTTCGAATTTGGCCTTCAATTCTTTGACTGCCTTTTCAGCCTCAGCGATGGCAGCAGGCCTGTCCCTATCATTCCGAAAATTTGGTTCAATAAAAGAGGGATAGGCTTCCCCAGGGTATTCACCCTCGGCCTGTAGGGCCTTCTCAACAGCACGTTCCATGGTTTTACAACCGGGAGGTACCCGTGCCTTCAAATCACTTCGCAACCCGAAAAGGAATAATCTCAACTTCAACAATTCTAGCTGGTCCTCCGTAAACCCGTCCTTTTCTGTGAAACTTAGACGCGCGTATCTATTAAGTCTCATCAAGTAGTCCATAACTGGTTCGCCCTTTTCTTGTTTCACTTGAAACATGAGCGACGAGGCATGGAGAGCAGTGTGAGGGGGAATCATGACCTTTTTTGTAGCCTCCACCATCTCAGCCCACGTGCCACGACTGGGTTTTGGCACTGACCTAAATAACTCTAAAGCTCGTCCTTCTAAGGAACTAGAAAAGGTAAGGACTTTTTGTCCTTCCTCAAAATCCATGACCTGACAGAAACGGTCATACTTTTCGAGGTGTTCCTCGAACGACTCAGAGGGCAGCCCATGATAGATAGGCACCGAGCTGTAGGCGGTTGCTACACCCTGAGCCCTAATGGCAGAATTAAACTCTGTCAACGTATCGTTCAGTTTAGCTAAGACCTGTGATTCCACGCTTGGTGGAACGGCATTGGCCCCCCTGGGCCCAGGTTGCGCCGGTACTCCTAATTCAGCTAAATCGTTCGGCATCCTACTATATTATTAAAACGTCTGCTATTTCTCCTATCTCAAACCTAACGCAGTATATTCAATCTAACTTTCTACTCACAAGTTCAAAGTTCACGGGTCTCAAATCTAACGCAATATATGCTGCTTAACGTTATATTCTATGGTTCAACGATCAAGTTATAGCTCATGAAAAACAAATCAATGTCAATTAGACGGAGATAGGAAAGGTGAATTATTGACATACGTAATTAATGGAATTTAAGGCCTACGTACTTGATAATTAATTAAATTAACAAGTTACACATACAGTAAATCAATACATACAGTTATTGTAAACCAGGGGTTTTATTTTTGTTGGTCGTGAGAATTCTTTTCGAGGAAAAGGCTAGATTTTCAAACAGGTAAGACAGATTCAATTAGTTTGAACTGCAGAGCTCATGAAAAATCACCCAGTTTTTTCCTCGCCTGAGGGAGCTCCACATGTGATAAAACGGTACTCGTTTGAATGAGTTTTAGCTAGGTTTAGTAATTGTTACTAGCGGGGTCGGTCCTCCTTATGTGAATTCGTTGCCGCTTTACCACAATATCCTCCCCAAACAATAGCAGAGACTTTGAATAAACCTAGGTATGACTTGATTTGCGCTATGGAGAGTGCTGATGAAGTGACTCTCCCGCTCAATATTGGTCCAAACTTGACAATCGCTCGTAAAGCGACTCGCGACTATAAGCGATAATCTAAGTTGAGAGCACTGGTTAAATGGCTCGCTATAACTTCTCGGGGAATCGAGTACTGGTTAAATGACTCGACAAATCGATTTGAACAACTACAGATAACAGAATTTAATGAATCTTGACAAGGCACAGAACAGCTAGGGTAAAATTCAATTACAGAGATGGTTCAGAAAATGATCAACAAACGTTTTAGATCATAAGAGTTAAAGCCAGACTTGAACAGTTACTTCCAGAATAATTGTGCATATTGTTCAATGAAACTTCCTAGCAACCCAGTACAGATTTACAACTAATTGTGCACATTGAGACAGAAGAGGAGGTCAGCAGTAAGTATTACACCAGCACAACAGACTACAGAATACAGTTCAGACCAAAGACAACAGTTCTAATACAGCAACTAATGTGACACAGGTCCGACAGACGGGATAAAACGAAGTATAGAAAAGAATATAGAAATCAATCTTTTAGGAGTTTTAATCCCGTGTTGAAAGATAGGATTTTGGCTTTACTTGCTTACTTACTCTAAAAAACTCACAATCACCTGACAACTTGTTACCTTTTGATCCTGGTCCAAGATGAAAATCCAACAGTTGGAGGTCACAAAACACAAGGCAGCTCAATCACTAAAGGGGTCAATAGCAGGCAAGTCAAGGGAGATGGCAAATAACGGGTGAGTCGAGGGAGTCAGCAGTACACACAGTAAAGCGGTTCACGGCACCGCAAGCCAAAAACAGGTCAAAGGCGCTACAGGCCTGTACAACACTCGATTAGTACCTGGTCAAAAACCGACCAAACTTCAGCGATCCAAAACCCAAGACTGCCTGGAAAAATGGGGGAGACCTGTCAGTCAAAACTCTAGCTCCGCCTCTCGACTCTCCCAGGTGCGTGACGTGCAATTTTGGATACTGTAGTCGGAAAATCTTTGTGTCTCTTTTGATGCCAGGCGATTGTATTGTGTGAGCGAAAGTTACGTAATTTTGAGTGACATAGTGGTTTGCCCAAGGACTTTTGAGGTTCCAGTAAGATTCCAGTTAATCCCGATTAACCCCAACAACCTCTAAATTACCAAATTACCCAAATTAAACGGTTTGCTCAAGTATTAACGAAATTTGATTTAAGATCCCTTTTCCCTTTATTGGCTTTTGTAATTTTCTTGACAAAGACAGAAATGGCCAAAGACTCAAAACAAATTACATAACTGCAAATCAAGAAAACGCCCCACCACTTCTCAAAACGGCACATAATTCCAATCAAGACTCTGTACAAAAGATGGCAATGGTCAATCAAAAACTCTGTACAAAAAGAATGGAACTTAGTCCAAACCAACTCAACTTATTAGCTTCATAATTCAGCTTAGCTTCATTTAACCTTCAAAACTCAAGCTTAAAACCCATAAATGGTCAATCAAAAACTCTGTACAAAAAGAATGGAACTTAGTCCAAACCAACTCAACTTATTAGCTTCATAATTCAGCTTAGCTTCATTTAACCTTCAAAACTCAAGCTTAAAACCCATAACCAATTTACAAAACCAATTAGCAAAATCCGCTTCCCTCACATTTACAAACATTAATTTGTTTTGTTACTCCTGTGTAAAGCTTAGCTATCTAGTTCGAATCTTAGCTAGCTTTCTTCTGAGTGAAATATTTGGCTTTGATATTTAGCTATCGTGAAATTGCATAATATGCAAATTAGTTTTGACTATAAGAGAAGCGGAATTTGAAAAAGTCGAACACCTTTCATTTTGCAGTATATCATAATCGCAGAAGACTATCAGGATCTCAACAGTACTAAGAGGTTAGTTAGAGGGGGAAGCGGATAATTGGAGCACGGTCGAGTTTTATTGAATTGTTCGGAAATGTTTCTGTTTGAAAATTATTTTGTTTGAAATAAAAAGCTATTCTCTAATTCCAATTAAACTCCTTAGTAATCTTGATTTCGCCCACTCATTACGGGTTTGTAACCTGCTTTCTAGTCTCATCTTGACTCTAAATTCTATATTCTGGCGACCGTGTTCAATGAGTAGATTTTAAAAATCTTACGTTTGGTAACCGACCCTCTAGTTTCTAGTCCTGCTCATGATTTTCTTGGATTAACCAGTTGACCCCTGGTTAAGCCAAATGAATAGTGTGTTATTTCATTTTAAACATTATTTGGAAATGTCTAAATTTTCAAAGGAGGGGGTCATCCCATTGTTATAACTAGTTATCACCAAAATGTTGAGATTTCTAATTTCTTAACCTTCAATCTTTTAAGATTTGATTGCATTGAAGTTTAGCTACATCGCTGTTTCCCCCTTCAACTAAACCTTTCGCTGCATTTTCAAGAGCTATGTATTCGTCTGACGAGCCCTAGCATTTAACATGTACATATTAACTGTCACTGTCTCGTGGAAGCTGTCCGCATTGGCTAACACCAGTTAATGGCTTTCGTTACTCCATAAAGGCAATAAACCTGGCGAACAATGTTGATTCTGAACAAATATAAGTTCAGGTCTAACCTGAACTAGGATCCACAGTAAAGTTCGCTGAGCATTTTCCTTTCGGTGCAATAGAATATGTAATATTTTCGCCGTCTGCATCTCTTGCCATTACAGTGCCGACGAAGCTATTCGTCTGATTTTCCTGTACTGTAAAGTCATAGTGAAAATTCAAAAACTCTGGAGGATTGGGATTTGATCCGTTGACGATGATGAAGACACTGGTGAAGGCGTGCTGGGAGGGAGTTCCGGAATCGTACGCCTCCACGGTGAGGTTGTAAAATTGTCTGGTTGAATCCAGCGAGTCTGACACCATGATTTCGCCAATTTCGTGATCGATGTGAAATCGACCTGAAGCAGCAAAAAGTGTAGCGAAGAAACTGACATACATGTATGACATTAAGAGTACATGATAACTATGCCCTATTTCTTTAACGATAAAAATGGAGGGATTAAACGGATTAAAGCCAGCAGGATTAAAAGTTTTAATCTCTACTTTTTATTGCAGGATTAAACGGACTAAACAGATTAAAGTGAACTCCTGCTGTTTTAACTCGCGAATTAAACGAGATAATTCTAATCCGTTTAATCCTCCAATAAAGAAATAGTAGTAAAAATTTTAAATCATGCAGAATTTTAATCCATGTGTTAAAATCCAAAATCTATTTCTTTATTGCTGGAGTTAAATTAACTGGGAGCAGGTTTTTTGGAATTTCGGATTAGCTCTTTCGCGGACTAAAGTTAGTTCAAACAAGCGGTTCAAATCCGGCTTAATATTTCTAAGGGTCTTTCGCGCAGCGAGTTAAACGAGTTAAAAGAGTTAAAATAAACTCAATCCTGGTCGCTCACAGAGTTAAAAGAGTAAAACAGGTCATTTTAACTCGCTTGCAGGGTTAAACTAGTCAAAATTTTTTAACTCTACTCTTTTAACTCGCGCGCGAAAAGGCCCTAAGAACTCGATGTTTTCTACTTTCCTCAGTTTTGAAGAAACCAAAAGGAACCGAAAACTTTCTTGTCTCCGATTTTGCTGAGAAAAGGTTTTTCGGGAGTTAATGAAAAACTGAATCACTAATCGAGCATCATATGTATGTAGTTCCTCCCAGACTCCTAAGTCGAAGTTTTCAGCAAAATCGCAGACAAAATTGAAATAGAAATTATAATTTTTTCTTATCTAGAAAACTTGTCAAAAGCTCTAACAACACTTAGAACTTATCGTATCTGGACAATATTTAGTCAACTACCATTGTGACAACGAATTAATGTTCCAAAATCCCTTAACGGTATAAATTTTATGGTTGCTCTATGTTTGAGCCCGGATTCGGATCGGACCGCCGGACCGAGTGCCAAATTTGCCCAGGAAGTCAAAAGTCAAATAAATGGGAAAAACCTGAGAGATCAGGAATAGCTAGTTGGCTAATTGGTTTCTAAAATTTTGCTGATACAGTGAGTAAAATGCAACTTATGATTGAGCATCATTTCGGCTAGAAAAATAGTCAACATCAACGCAAAAATGTTGGCCAAGATATTAGCAAGTCCGAATAATGGGTAACCAACGACATAAGTTTAGGGTCCTTTCGAAGATATCCAGTGTTGGTCAATTTAGTTTTTGCTAAAACAGTGGTCAGGAATGTACACTTTATTTCTTTTGGTTTCCTTTTCTTTTCTAAAATTGACGTTCTCGTTAGCATTTTTAAAAACGGTTTGCAAGTTTATCAAAAACTACTTACTATTTAGCAGGATTATTCTTCTAAATTTTAAAATTTTCAAGAATAGTAAAGCTCAATATTAAAATCAATTATCCAATGAAAATGCAGAACGTGTGATTACACCTTTCACTGTTTCCGGTTTTAATCCGTTAAACCTCAGCAACACGGGGACTAAAAATCCGTTAAAAATTAACCAACAGGACTAAACTATTTACTAGCCATATATATTTTCTAATCCTTAAGCATATTACGCTGAGAGTTCTGATTTCACACCTGCATAATCTTTAAACGCGTAATGAATGATTCCAGCTGGGCCAGTATCATTGTCAACTGCGAAGACAGTACCAATTTTTGTTCCCACAGAAAATTCAGGAGATATAGTGAATACATATTCTTGCTGCAAGAAAACTGGAGCCTAAAATTAATGTACAAACAGGTTTTTAAGGCATGCAGAAGAAAAACTATTAACTCTTAAAGATTTGGTTATAAAAAATTTAGGTTACATATTGCATCAAAGTTTATTAATTTTGCAAATATAGTGCATTTGCCCTCATTTCAAACATTTGCCATATGGCTTTACAATTGTCTATTGTACAATGATCATTAAGAACGGACAAAGCCCTGATCAGGAAACTTTATATATGTTCTGCGATAAAGTTTTCAAATTTACTTGGTCATTAATATCAATCACATCCAGCTTAATTTCAGCGTCGTCACAATAGACTCCTTTCATACAGGCTGTAATAGTTAGGTTGTACTGTGACGCCTTCTCGTAATCCAGTGGTTGCTGCAAATGAAGAGAACCTAAATAAGACGCAAACATCTGAGATCATGAAAATTTACTATAAGTCGCATGGCTTAAGTTGTTGGAGGTTAGGCATACTTGAGCTAAACAAGCAGAAGTTTTATGCAAAAGCTTGCGAGTAAGCTATGGAGAGATGACTGTTTCAGTCAGGGACCGGCTACGCAGTCTAGCCTTTGTCTGAGCTTGAGTTTATCCGCTGTCCTAAACTTTTAGTCTTCTTCGCGAAAATTGCAGAAGGCAGAGAATTTGGTTGTTAGTCTAGTATGAAGGTAGATAAGTTCACAGTCTGAGAAATCTTTAGATGTGTAACGGAGAATGCGTCGTGCGCAGTTTTAGTATGAGTCTCAAGGAAGCAGGCTGCTTAAAAACTGGAAAAGTCGTCAAAATTTAATTCAATTGAGCAAGAGTACATAATATGGCACACTCTATGTTATCAGAGCAAAAACTATGCTCTGCTCGCTAACGACCCCCCCCCCCCGCAAATCAGACCTATCACTTCAAAGAATTTTGAGCACTATGTTCTAAAGCCCGAAGCAGGCACAAAATTCGCGCACGCACTGCTTCTGTTTTCGAGCTGAAGCACATAAACATAGAGCGAGTGAGCGTACCCCCGTTTCGACTAGGTAGTGATTTGCGGGGGGGGGGTGGGCCGTTAGCGTGCAGAGCATATGTAATGGAAAAGGCTAAATAATACCTAAAAATGACAGAGAAAAGCTCAGTTTGTCGTAGTTTGCGATTTTTGACGGAATGATTTAATTGTCTAATGCACTGGTTATGAGTGGCGTGCCTGTGAAATCTTGGTGTGAACTATGAAACGTCCAAGCACTGTATGAAGTAATTGTCATATAATTACCAGAGTTGCCAGTCAGTGTCAAATCCCCAGACATTCATCATTAGGGACATAGGCTCTAGTGTAGATAGGAAGAATAAGGCTAGAAGTAGCGCTACTCTCACGCAAATGACACGAAAATGGAATGGAACTTCAGTAGAATGTAGCTTAATGAGGTTTCGGTAGGTGACTAACCATACATTAACACGGGGTCCGATTCTGGGGGGTCTACCCCGGCCTCGACGAGGGGTCTACCCCTGAAAAATTCCGAAATTTTAGGGGGGTCAGCCCCGAAATTAGCAATAATTGTGAATTTTTAACGTTTTTTACCAAAAATTAGTAAAAAATGACAATTTTTAGCGATTTTTAGGACATTTTTTGAAAAAATCGCTAAAATTTGTTAAAAATTACCTATTTCTGGTAAAAACTCGTTGAGGGATTTACCCTTTTTTTTCTTTCTGGACGAGAAGGTCTGCCCTTATTCCTTTTCGCTGGGGGTCCACACGTTTTTTGTCGGTCCTGTCTCTGGGGGGGTCTGCACCCCCACCCATTCCCCCACGTTATCCTGCTACTAACTAATAATGGAGGGGTCGTTACCCTTCCCGGGTCAGTAATAGGCCCTAACATTGCTCTTGATCCATCATGGAGGAGTCGTTACTCTTCCCATGCCACGAATAAGGCCTGTCATTGTCAAGAAGTTAGTCGAAATCTGATTAAAACAGCTAAAAATTATCAAGGAAAACGAATCCAAAGAAAGAAATTGTCGAATAACCAACAATTTAACAAGAAACTTCGAGTTTAAAACGTTTTACGCAGGTAATAAGTGCAAATATTGGAAGATGGGTCAAAATAAGGTCATAATTTGTCCATTAATAGCATAGAATTATGTTAATTGGTGTTCATAGGTGTCAATTAGGCATAATATATACCAGTTAGGTGATGATTAGCTAATTTGTGAAATTTTTGGTCAAAATACAAGTTGGGCTTATCTGAAAGGCAATTCTTTTCTGATTCCAAAACTCCAAATCCGGTCTCTTAACTCCCAATATAGCGAAAGTTATTAGCAAAAGAAGTTTTGATTAGTTACATTTTAATTTTGTAATATTGGCCGTAAGTGACCTTTATAACAGGGCGTAACCGTTGCATGAGGTTACGCCCATTCATGTTTCCATTCATTGAGCCCCTGTTGGCTCTCTCCCAGCAGAGATTTGCCTCGCAGAGAAGGACTTAACACACACCTAAGGTGTGAAAGTACGTTCGGAGGGGGCTTACCTCTCTCCCAAATAATTAGAATGAAATGAAAATTAGATATCTTAGGTAGTTAAGTACGTAGAATAATAATATTTGGTTTTTATCTCCTGTAAAATTACGTAGTTTCTTGTGTGCACATTTTTTGTGCAACAATTGCCCTCTTGGTCCAATTATTAGATACACGGAGTTCCAGTGAGGGAGAGCAATTGTTGTTAGGATTAACGGGCGGCTTCCCTTGTCTACGACCGAAAGGTCACGCCCAAAAGGAAAGAAAGGGGCTTGGAGACAAGGAAGCGCCTAAAAATAATAAACATAAAATTTACTAAATAACACGGCCAAATTGGCACTTAATATTTATTTTTTCATAATCGGCCCCGAGTGGCCTTTATTTTGCACAATGTCATTTTTCAATTCTTATAACTTAATTTTTAAAGTCCGAAATTTCCCCTTTGGTTACCTTTACGTGGTAACCAAAAAGTCTGCAAAGTTTCCCAAAATTCAGCTTGGGAAATCCATCAAAAAGGGGGTCAGTTGGAGGGTCATAATTTCTTTCCCTCGTTAATCTCCCCTCCAACGGACCAGCCGCCTCGCCAGCCCATGTCTGGCACATGTATTAAGATAGGGAGCTTCCAGACAGTTCTGGAAGCTCCACCAGAAATCAAAGAAATTCCGACAGAAAAGCAAACACCAGTGAGCCGTCAGACTCCTGTCAGCTCACTGGAAATTTTGAATTTTCAGTTAGTGTTCGTCTGAGTTTCGACCGAGAGCGGTCGGTTTCCCCCCCCCCGTGATTAGCACGTCTTCCCGTTGTGCCAGCGTTTTGGCCGGGAATGAAAGACGTGCTTTCCCCGGTTAGGACACGAGTTAAGGCCCTCCTCTGACTCGCACTGGTCAGAGGAGAAGATCTGAGCACACACGACGAACACCGCACGTTGAGGGCCATATGAGCGCACTATGCTCGGCCAGAAACTACACACCAGGAACGCACATCTAGGGATTTCCAAGAGGCCCCTTTCGGCCTGAACTTCACTTTTGGTGGCCTTCGGGCCTTAATTTAAGATAATGTTTGTCAACCAAGCCACGGCCTAATTGGCCTTTTATTTTTAGTGGGGGCTTAATGCCCAGTTTTACCTTTTTTATCTTGTCGGGGTTTTGTTAATGAACTGGGATTCTGAGTGGGGACCCACCCCCGAGTTGAGATAGGAGGTCCCTTGGTTACGACCTCATGTTCAGAACTGAGCTAAGTTTAGGGAATAATTCTCCCCACAGCCGGCAATTAGGAATTGCCGGCCGTAATTGCAAAAAAAGTAGGCGCTACTGAAGTCAAGAATATTGTCTGTAATTGTGAATTGTTGTCTTGTGTAGGTCGGCAACTAAAACTAATAGGAACTAAAAGATCTGGATCGGTTTTAATTATTAATTATCAGGGTGTTTTGAAGGAGAATGGCCGGCTTCTCCGAAGTTAATCCAATTAAATAAAGCTGTCCTTAGCGGAATGTGGATATGCGTTTGTGGATGTTTTTATAGTAATAATTGCCTGGGCAATTATTACTCGTTCTGCTTTCCAAAATTTGTAGGCTCTGTCAAAATTACAAAGTTCTGAAACTTCAAAATACTGCTACGGTTGAAACAAAGATGTGAATACAATAGGTAGGTAGGTAGGTAATATTGAAGAGTAGTTAGGCCTCATTATGTTTGTATAATCGTATGTATAAATATTGTTGTAAATTGTAGTGTGAATGAGACCCCCAAATTTACGTAAGTGACTCCTTGGGTAAACCCCTCATGCAGTGTGAGGTTCCAAGGTTAGTCTCCTTTTCTAGAGTGTGAGCTACGAACCAAAATTGTGTAACTGCGAGTGTGAATGAGGGCATACCATGTAAACCCCCTTTGTTTGATAAGGGTATTGGGACTGCCAGAATGAATGAGTAAAATGTTCAGATATTAGGCAGGAAAAATGGGGCCAAATTGAGTAGCAATTTGGGCCCAAAACACAGATAAATGAGATTCTGTAATATTTATTGGTTGGATGTGTAATTGCTGTGAAAATGATAATTTCGGAGTGAAAGTCGCAGGAATCTGCATAAAGATATGTTGGTATCTTCGGCGATTTAAGCAGGTTTTGCAGCTTAGGGTCACGGGGACCCCGAATTAGGTCTGCCAAATCTGTTGGATTTCCGGTCATCCGTGTAGGTTGCCCTGCGATTAGGGGACGATGAGCCGCATTCATGAAATCCAGAAATAGCCGAATCAGGACTATAACAGAATAGTTTAAATTACTACGAAATTAACCCAAAGTCTAGTTTTGTATGTTAGACATCCGATTAGCGGACAGGTAGTTATTTAGTTCTAGGTAAGAAAATGTTGGCAGTCTTGTTGTACTAATTAGCTGGAGTTCTTAATAATTTGAAAACAACTGATCAGTATAGTTAGGTCTAGTTAGGCTAGGGGCATTCATGGTCTTGGCCTAAAAATTATCATGGGCTCACGGTCGTTACCGTAATCGTTTAACTTCCCATGTCAAAGGCCAAAAGATGAGCCGAACTAAAAGAAAAGAAGTAGACCTGTGCTGAGATTCGAACTCAGATTCTCTGGATTAGAATCCAGTGCTCATCCATTGAGCTACACGGGTAACAATTAGAACAAGTTCAGGCTAGCCTATATAAGAAGGCAATTTAGCAACCCAGCACCTGTGCATCTCAGTTAGTGCATTATATGCGCAGGTTACGCATATGTGGAAGCAAACTTTAATTATGTTTTTCTCATTAATTACTTAATATTTTTTGGTGCTGTAAGCACAAAAAAAGTTCAGTCTTTCAAACTCTACAAGATTATGTAACTTCTGTTCAAATTCGTGTTCTTCAAAATTCCTCAAATTTATATGCCAGTTTTGCACAAGTTTAAACAAGCTCAAGTGAAAGGGTGGTAGATTGCGCGTCTATCACTCGGCTGGCTGCCAGGGTTGCCAGCGCCGGATCGAATAGCGGTTCGGTACGGTTCCCCGAGCTTCTTAGGTAGTTATGTGGAAAGTAGTTAGCTATTTAGTTCGGTAGGTCGGTAAGTCGGTAAGTAGGGACTGCGTAGAATGGCTGCTGAGACAGTGAGTGAGTGAGTTTTTGTATTTTTGCATAAACTGATGAAAACTAATCACATGCGAAAACTCACTCACAGGCAGCCAGTTAGGTTTTATTTTAAGTTAATCAGTTCATTCTCAAACCGGCAAATAAATAATTAATAGGGATTTCGCGTTAAATCACCAGGTAGTTTTAAGTTAACTTCAATATCACGTAAGCTTTAGTTAGTTGGCGTAGGTAAGTAGGCATCAGTTAAGGCCATTAATATAAGTATTTAGTAGTTGACCATCTTCCAATATTCACTACAAAATGTCCAGTTACGCATGTATATTTGACCTAATCTTTGGGTCACGGGAAATGAACCCATTTCCCGTGACAAATCAACAAAATTAGGCCAGTTCCAGGCCGAAAACGTTAACATTTGTCAGTATTATTGGTTGCTCTGAAGATTATGCAAAATTTAGTCAGAATCAGTGCCTTTCACATCAACATGGCCCTAGAAGGCCGGTCTGTGCAAAGAAAGGACAAAAGCAAACGAAGTCCGAGTATAGGTTACAAACAGCGCATTTTTGTACATTTCTTAAGAATATTTCGTCTAGCTACAAGTTCAGTTAGGCCCAGCCGGGCCAAAGGCGGAAACCTTACGAATCATGTCGTCCAAGCAAGAAACTACGGCAAGTTTAACTAAATTCGGAAAATACAAACTAACAGGTGCCAGGAAGGCCCAATTGGTGACAAGAAGTTACCAGAAACGATTAATATTGTCAAAAAGGCAATAACCAACGGTTTTCAGTCAATTCTTCAATTTGCAAGCGCAAATGAGGCCCAAAATGCACATTTTGGGCCTGGAAAGCAAAGGAACGAGTAATGGTTGCTGGGTTCGATTCCCGCACCATAACCTTGTACTAATGGGTTTTAACCCATTTGATTCAGGTGCGGAGACGAGGCTACGCTGCTCTATCCAAATCTGAACTGCCCGTGGATCATTAGTCGTGTGTCTCTCAGATAATCAGAAGTAGTTGCTCAGTGTTGGACCGCAGAAGTCCGGATCAGTAATTCCAGTCAGTCAGTCAGTCAGTCAGTCAGTCAGTCAGTCAATTTTGGAAGGTACATAGACGGCCTGTATTGCCGAGTAGTGGATTGAGACAGAGACAGCGAGCGTAGCACCGCCTGATCAAAGTGGGAGGATAAACCAGAAACCACCGAAAAGCTAAAACCTGATTCTTGGAAAAAAGGACTGAAACACTATTTCTCTTTTCTATCACGTCATGAATTCAACCGCTTTCACCATCAGTTTCATGTCGGGAGGCGTTTCTCCCGTGTCTCTGGCTTAATAGCCAAACCCAACCCCACGAAGAAGAAGAAGTCATCAGATTCTGTGAACTTTGTAGTTGTTTAAATTTCATTAACCAGGAATAAGTAAGGCAGAACCAGGAAACTCCCATTTTCTCTATTTCCTCAAAAAGTAACCCTGTCTAGGTGTTGGAGCGGACCTTCGGAAAAGCAGTGTCCAACATTCGGGGACTCACCCACAGACCGACCCCAGATAAATTTCAGTTAATAATTGTCTGTTTGTAGTTTCTTGTTGATTTGTAGTTTGATAATCCGTTTTGTAAGGACGGATAAAGAGTCGCACAGCACAAGCATATAGGCGCACGAGAAGCATATAGGTAGTTAGTTAGCAGAGTGTTGGAGACAGTGTAATAGTTAGGTAACAGAGACAGAGTTTAGGAAAAGGAAGAAGAAGAGGTACAACCGAACCTTGTCCCTAAACTATACATAAATTGGGTAATATTGTCCTAAATTAGGATAATATTTATAGTAAACTAAAGACGGCAACTGGCAACTCTGGTACAGTAAATTGAACACTGTACTGATCTGTAATTGTACCTGCTTTTGCACAGCTTATAACGACCCCTTGTAGTAACACTTGTTGTATTGTAACTTGTCAGTCTGTTTAAAAGGTGTGCCCATTATAACAGTACAAATAATAATAAATCTTTGGTGTGTCAGACTTCGAGTATTAGAATTGAACAGAGAGGCGCGATTTTCTCTGGAAGCCAGGCGCGATAGCCACACAAGGAACTCACAGCCAAAGGATCGGATCAGGAGTCAGGACTAATCAAAGTAAGTTCTGGTCAGGAATTGGAAGACTCATCATCAATCCAGCGATCAAGTCAAAGCAAGTGCTGACCCCTCTTGCTGATCAGCTGGAATCCAGTGCACTAAACGAACTCACAAAGAAGACCCCTACCAAGGTTGGCTGCAGGGAATCTCTGATTTTGGAACACCACCTTTCAGAGATCCGGTGCCTAAGTCTGCTTCGATAAGTGGACGTGCTGACCTTCCGTGTGATCGAGTTAAAAGAGGATCGAGATTCTGATCTCACTAGCTTCATTACACATAGTTTTTGCTCTGATAACATAGAGCTTGCCTAGTGGCATAGTCTTATTATTATGTACTCTTGAATAGAGTAATCTGCATTTTTAAGTAAAATTAAATCTTGTGTAGCAAGTATATGACTGTATAATCTGTGAAGTTGCTTAATGTAGACATAAATTTCTGGAAACATGGTGTTCTCAGGGTGGCAGTTTCCTAATTTGCATATTATTGCTGAGAAAGATTAGAACTGAGACAAGAGCAGCCAGCAATGTAACGCTGACTATATGGAAAGTTTTCTAAACTTCCTAAACCCCCCTGTATGCTCAGCACAGGAAACAATTTGGCAACAGGATTTTAACGGACAGCTGAGCAAAACAGCTGTACAGAATAATGTATAATAGCCGGCTACGCTGTGGCGTAGCCGGAAAAAGCAACTAATTTGCATGTGCCATATTAGTGGAACTAAATTACGTATTACCCAAGGTTTCGCGGTTACACATCACTTTCACTCTACGGCTGTCCTTGTTAGATCAAGCGGTTTTTTGTTTTGTTGCAGTAAAAACTGTTGAGTTGAGCCCGTTGCTATGAGTAAAACCAAAATTGCTAAAACTAACGGTGAGAAACTGTGGACAGTAGTGTTGTTTCAGTAGCCGATTTTAGTTTCAGTGGATTTATGTTTCACTTCTGTTCTGGCAGTAGAAATGAGAACCTTAAAGAAAAGGCGCCTGCCACAAAAGTAATGGAGAGCAATGTTCGCAAATAATGCTTTCTGCAGCTGAAGTATGCGGAATTGTTTTTTTAGTTCGCCCACTCCAGTTAGCAGACACCGGTTAGGAGTGGTGTCAGTATTGCGGAAATTTTGACTGAGGAGGGGGACTGACACTGAATAATTGCTCTTGCAATTAACCGAGGCGTTTGACAAGGCCGGCGATGTACCATAGCTGCCTATGCAATAAGTCCCCCGCAGCAGCTCCACCCGTAGGCGGCCGCCCCTTGGATCTCGGATAATTACCAGCAAGGGGGATTGTATGCTATGAGCAGTGCCGGCTGGCACCGGTTTTCCTGGCCCAGCTGAGCCACACATGTTGGGCAAGCATAAAATGAAAATTATGCACAGCACGTACAGCAATAATAACATATTGTTTTGATTTTGTATTTTAATTTCAATAGCCTTTGGGGACTTTCGTTAGCTGTTTGTCTTCGTGACGCCACTGAAACTCCACGGCCAGGAGATAGGAATCAGGGCCGCGTTGCAAAAGATTCTCCTAAGCCTAGGAGCGCTCCTAAGTTCAGCCTAGGTGCTCATTTAGGAGAATCGGGTTTCAAAAAATTCTCCTAAGCTAGGAGTGCTACCGACCACTCCTAACTTTTCTCCTAAGTTGGCTAAGTTTAGGAGCAGCGCCAGCTAAACTTAGGAGAAATCTTTTGAAACGGGTTTAGGAGGTCTCCTAACTCCCTCCTAGACAGCTCCCAGACATCCTCCTAAGTACCCTCCTAGGAGGGCACTTAGGAGAATCTTTTGCAACGCGGCCCAGGATAGCAGTTGAAAGGTCTGGTTTACCGGTAACGCGCTCTCAGTGCGGCTGACATGAAGTTCTACAACGAGTGGTTATGCGTAATTCATTAATTGCTCAGCATAGCGTTCCTGTTGTATGGTCAGAATCTCAGAATATAAAATCAACCTTTCCGGGACCGGATCAAATTTGCAAGTAGCGCCAGGGGTGGACTGTAATGGCCATTGCTAGCTCAAATTGGTTCGTTTCTAATCTGAAGCGAATTTAGTAAAGTTTGGCTTCTTTATCTATTTTAGCTAACAAGCCTAATTACCTTCGGAGTTATTGACCATAAAATGATCCGTGTTCGTATTGTTTGCAAGAGAATAAGAAATGTTGACGTCTTGATCGCCAGGTCTAACCTATAAAATGCATAGGATTAAAACATTACATGACTTAGGCTGTACATAGTAAAACGTAAACATAACATAACAAAAGTGAAAACTGTCACTGGAGCTTTATTTGTCACAGTTATAGTTGTACGTATCATCAGTAGTATGAGGGCTAAGCAAGCACTGGATTCCCATAAACAAATTGGAGTTAGCCCTTAAAACTCCTTAGCTATTCCTCTCCTCGGTTAGCCCTGATCTTATTTGGTGCAATCCAAGGCATGTCTACTCTGTTATCCGAGCTACGCTCTGGGCGTGATCGACTGACTACGTCCTACACATCCTCCCCACTTCAAACGAATCTGCCCGCTGCGCTTGCACGCTGTGCTAATTGGTGGGGGAGGATCAGCATAGTTTTTGTTCTGATACGCAAGAATTATTTACGGCTACTCATATTCACCAACCTGAAGCAAGCGTCCTAGTTTCTGGTTTTCCGGTACTTCTAAGTAGTAAACTCGTTGAGCAAACAAAGGTTTATGTTGCAGGTCCTCTTTCTCGATTGAAATATAGGTCGTTGCCTAAATCAACACAAATTAACAATAGAAAACGAATTAATATGCGTATATAATGTAAGATGGTGACAGCTGCCCAGTTTCAGAATAGCGTGAAATATTCGTTGAAAACGATGTTAATTTTGTAAATTATCTCATGAATGATAAAGTTATTCTTGAAACTTAGCTACTTTGATAGCTTATAAAGATGGAGTCAACTATTCAAAAGTTGTGGTGATCAGTTTTGGTTAGATACTATCGATAAGTTGGTTGGGTGTGGGCCCTATATCAATGTGTTGGCAGCTGAGACATTAGTCTCATTTTGGATATAGTTTTGCTGGGCGTGTTGAATATTTGTTTAAGTATTTTCGTATATTTTGGTTAAAAATGTTGTTCGATAACTACATGTAAATTTTGAGATTAAAGTATCGTGTTTAATTTCTTGGATTTAATTAGGTTTTATCAGCTAGGCACGAGGAGGAGCGGTAGGCATACACTACCGATTGTGAACCTGCAGTTAATCAGTCAAGTCTCTTTTATTAGGCATGAAGTACCAGCACAAACAGTAACTTTCTTTTTTACAAATTGGCGACCGTGAGATGCGGTAAATGCCTATTTTTTCGCCTCCTCATACTCGTGCCAGATCAAAACAATTAGCGGATAAGGTTTCTCTTTTTAATAATTTGCCTGCTTTTCAGGCACCTGAAGTTGACGATAATTTTATTATGTCTCAGTCTGCCGCTGGCCCCAGCAGTTTGGGGGTTGGGGGGAATCTCCCCCAACCAATTACGAGTTTGGTGGGTGGGGGGACGCCGCGTCCGTCGTTATCTGGGTTGGGTCGGGGCTTGCCTCGTCCCTCCCCAGTGGCCCCAACACCCAGTGCCGCTGTTGTAACTGTGCAAAGTTCGTATAGTTCGGGGGTGGGCCGGGGGAAGTCTCCCGGTTCCCACTACTCGGCCCAGTTGGGTCAGCCATCACCGGGGGTTGCCCCAAATTCAAATATTCAGTCAGTAGGCGCGGGGGGTTATGCTGCTATGGGCTATTACCACCAGCCTGACATTCCTCCGCCGACAACAACTCCTCCACCGAACCCTGAGTCTCGGGTGCTGGACCATGTGGAGTTGTCGCCCTCACGGGCTCCGGTCGGGGCGTACGGGGCAAAGGAACCGGCGGTGGTTGTCACCACAGCGTCTTTTTCAGCTATGGCTGAGGCCATACGTGTTTCAAACGTGCCAATGGCAGAGCCGGGTCCATCCAGTCGCCGCACGCAGCAGGAAATTGAGGCTGCGCGTAGACATTTGGAGCAAGGGTTGCCTCCTGAAATTTTCTACCAGACCACGTTTGTGCGAAATTTGGGCCGTCTGGCCACTGCCCACAGATTGGATTTCTCAGACAAAATTTGGTCCTTGTTACCGCCAATCGAATCTACTGCGCAAATTGATATGATACGCAAATTGGATCTAGATGCTACTGATTGCAAAACGGCGCTAGGTAGGGGTCCTCCGTGGACCGCGCAGGAGTTTGTTTGGGGTATGACCCGCATGCAGGATGTCGACATGTCTAAAATCTTCGGAGTCATCTTCGCGGAGCAGTGGGGCTCGGCGGTCCTGAAGCCTTCGCCCGACTCGGCTTCGGATGCCTTGTCCGGTGGGGGATCTTCAGGGCTGTCGGGCGCCCTGCCTGCTGCCGTTGAAGATATGGATGTCGAAAATCCTGTCTTTCCTGAGCCCCAGCTTCCTCCTCCGCGTCCACCTCTGCAAGGCCCGATTCGAAAACTTCCGCCTGTCAAGGATCTGCCTATTATAGTTCCAAGAATTCAGATGCCTGATCTGGGCCCGGTTCCGGAGTCTACGGTTATTGTTTGGCCTCCGGAACATTTTCTGCATGAAAATAATCTGCAAATTGTGCTGCAACACTTGATCCCGGAACCTTTTGTTTCGGATCCGCCCAGGGGTTCTCTCCGGGTGGATTGGGACCCGCAGTATTTGGGCGACGTGAATGAAGGCCCATTCAAAGTTCTTGATCTGTCTATACGGGATTACCGTCCCTCTGTCGATATCATATATATGGGTGGCCGGTATGACACGAAAGCTGTTTCGCCTGATCAGGCCTATGTTATACGTCCGTATCAGGGACAGCAGGTGGTGGACGTACCTTATTGGCCAGCTGTCTGGTCTTTGGTACAACAGTGCCCAAGTGCTGTGCCTTTCCGGATGTATACGGAGCCCCATCCTTACTTTGTTGCGACCTGGAAGTATTGGGACGACTATATGCGCCGCGCGAAAATTCCCTTTGCGCTTAATTCCCAAAGTCATCGGAAGTATTTGGCCCATTTGCGATCATTTTGAGATGAGATGAGATGACCAAGTTGAGATCATTTTTGAGCGTCAAGCTGCGGCTTTAGACGAAAATTGTTTGTTTGCGGGCTTTGATCCTGAATTTTGGGCATGTACTATCATTTTTCCGGCTCTTAAGCGTAATGGAGCTCTTGTTTTTGACTCTGTCGAATTTTTAGGTTACTGTCCTGCTGCTTTTGCGGATGCTCTGTCGCGTATCTTTCCGCCTATCCGCTGTTATCCGCACATGCGCCGCTTTGCTGCTCCAATTTGCGAGGTCCAAGATGCTTGGAAAAAGCGCGCTAAGCAGCTTAAGGAAGTTGTAGCGGATTTGGAAGCCAAAATTTGGAGTCACCGTCTCATGTCGGAGTACCACGTGAGAGATTATCGACAAGTTGTCTTCTTCAAGGGCAGTCAGATGCCAATGTCCAACATGTTCCCGTTACAGCCGGACCCCGAAGCTACTGTTCAAGATGAATATATGACTGTATGGGGTCGTGAATTTGGTGTGAATGAATTTCTGTATCAGTTCTACAAGGCCTACGATTGGTTCGGCTTGCACCAGCCTGCGCGCGAAATTGTGCAAACTGGCTCGCCATTTGCGGCTAAAAAGGGCGCGGAATATTTTCTGACTCCCTGGGTCCCAAGAGATTCGGCTCTGAGCCAGTTGTGGCATGACGATGAGTCGGTAGTGCGTGCTGTTTATATGCTAGAGTGCTTGCGGGCAAAAGTTCGATCTTGTCCCCAATTGCGCAAGGCGCTGCGAAATTCTGGAGTTGCGTATTTGGCTGAGGCGGTGCATGAAGACAAGTATTGGGGCATCGGCATGGATTTTTCTAGACTTATGCGAAAATCGGCTACTGAAATTCGTAAGATTATTTTGGATGAAAAACGGCCCGGGAAAAATTGGATGGGGAAACTTTTGATGATTGTACGTGCGGAGTTGTTCCCAGATCTGCCCCAGGAAGTCGAAGAGGAGGATAAGTCCCGACGCAGGCGGGAGGCTGCCATCCGGCAGAGCCGGCGTTGATGCGGAGTTGTTATTGTTGTAGGGGGGTGTGTTTTTGTGCCCTTGTGGGGGGTAGTTCATGACCGGTTATTTTTATCTTTTTCACATTTTTAAAACTTGTCTAATAATTTGTAGGAGGTTCTGGTTGGTCCCTAGGGGGGCAGTGTCTTGATAAAATTATTTATTAGATGACTTGATTTCATTGCTGTATGTATATAAATAATAAATAATCTTGGATGGAATTTACATGACTTAAATTTTAGATACGCATGTTTCACATAGGATTTTTATGACTTATTGGCAGTTATATTCTCAAATGTTTCCTTTTAAATTGAATACGTATGTTTGTCATTTATGTTGCAAGAAAAGTATAGTTCAAATTTTTAGACGTATGTTTAGGCCTAAATAGAATGGCCAGAATACTATTGGAAATTGCACGATTTCCCTTGAATATTAGATTGGTTTTCCCTGAATTATATAAATTCTTTTAGTTGAACGATTGTTAGTGTGGGATGGGTCTGTCTTTTCTCGGGGGGGGGGGTAGTCTACCTAGTCCTTTTGGTGTTTTCCGGAACCTCCTACACTTGTTGTTTTAAATTTTTGTCTCCCTAGTTTTACCATTTTACTTTTATTTTTAACTTTTTGTCACTAAAAGTCACAACATTTTACCTATAGGCAATAGTTTTGGGGTTACCTTAACTTTTCTCCCGCCTCTCGTGTAGTGCTGTGGTTACGATCCCAATCCCCAGATTAGGATTCTGAGGAGCGTGGAGAATAACATGCAGCACTTACACAAAGATTCCGTAGTTTGTCAGCCGCTTTTCTTTGATAGGGAACTGTCAGGACTTCTTCCCCTGGGATTAGGATTCCTGGGGAGGGAAGCACTGGCCGTTTCCCTCCTTAAATTCATAGGTAGGGCTAATATGTAGGAAGCTGGTAGTAGATGCGTAATGTATGTGGTTGTGGCTTCTTTTGTTGTGATTCATATATTGTTGTGTACGTAGGTTGTTTTTATGATGTTGTTCATTTTTTGCTACTAATAAAAGTACATTTCTTTGCATTTATCTTGTGTATATAAGTATGTATGTGTCCCTCCCGTCCCCCCTCAGTGAGCCTATGTTCCCTGTATGGATCGGTGGTGCTTGTCCGTCTGTTCCTGTGGACGGGTGGAACGTCGGAGGTTTGGGTTGAATGGTGTTGTGAGGGCCCTGGTCTGGTTGGGCATGGTGGTTCTATATTTTCTGCGGTTCCTACGGTTCTGGTCCCTGGGTGCTATCTGGTTTCTGGAGGGCTCTTGCCTCGTGGGGGGCGGCTCTCCAGGAGCATTGGTGGGACAGGTTGGTGGTCTTCTGTGACCTTATACCGCTGATTTCGGGTGCCGTTTGTGGCCAACTCGGTGGTGCAAACTTATTAGAACTTTGTACATTGGTTGTGTTTGCTGCTTGGCATCGTGCCTTGGGAACTGTTGTTGGTGGTTTGTGGTGGTAGTGACGTTGGGTGGGCTGGTGTTTACCACTGCCGGGTGCCGTTTACCACTTCGGGTGCCGTTTGTGGCCAACTCGGTGGTGCAAACTTATTAGAACTTTGTACATTGGTTGTGTTTGCTGCTTGGAATCGTGCCTTGGGAACTGTTGTTGGTGGTTTATGGTGGTAGTGACGTTGGGTGGGCTGTTGTTTACCACTGCCAGCGGTTGGTTGAGGGTGTGTTTTGCCCATATGTGACTGCATTGGCTGCCTGAAGACTTTTGTCCTGGGACTAGGCTCGCTGTCGTTGTCCTTTGTTCCCATATAGATGTTGTGTTTTGTTGATATCTATAATAAGGTGGGGGGAGAGTGTTTGTAGTTGGGATATGCGTGGGTGGGGGAAGCCTTTGGGGCGAAATTTATCTAAATTCTGATAAACATTGTTGTTGTTCTTACTTTCTTCGAAACTTTAACTTTAGTAGGGCGCCCGCTACCTTGGCTGGGCCATTGTACTGTTTTGTATTCTTTTTCTTTTCTTCTTTGTTCTACTACCAGCTATAATCATGTTGTATTTTACTCATTCTTATTCTTTTCGGGTTCTAACTGTCTGGTTTGTATTTCACTTTTCTGTCTTAAAACGAACACGATACTTTCTTTTTTAAAAATTCTTTCTTGTGAAATTCTTGCCATCTTGTCTACTGCCATGATTTGGCCAGCATGTCCGATTCGGTGCTGCTTTACATATTGTGCTTTATTACCACTGTGCTTTATTCATAGAATCTACCTTTTATATGGCATTGTTCACAGTCTACCTTGTCCGGTTAGTCTGTATAGTGGGGTTGAATTATTAGGTTACTTCTGTCTGAGGTTTGAAAAATTTTTTGTTTTTGATCGTAAGTTTGGCCTGTGTATATATTTGTCTGATGCCGCCTTGCGGGTATGTCTGTTGTTTGTATGTGTTGTCTGTTGTCTGTTGTCGTTTGTCTTGTCTGTCTGTCCTTGTTCTTTCTTTATCGGGGCAAGCACCGGTAGTGGGCCGTGTGTGTGCTGTGGTGCTTTGTTCCCATTGTCAGCCTCTGGAGAGGTTCTCCAGTGTAGTTTTACGGTGTCTCAAAATTCTAACACGCGTTTTACCAAACTAGTACCTACGATTTGTTCTTTAACCTAAATTTTATCCTACTAATTTGCGTACCGCGGCGTGGGCGCGCGGGCCAAAGAGGGGGTAATTTGTGAAATATTCGTTGAAAACGATGTTAATTTTGTAAATTATCTCATGAATGATAAAGTTATTCTTGAAACTTAGCTACTTTGATAGCTTATAAAGATGGAGTCAACTATTCAAAAGTTGTGGTGATCAGTTTTGGTTAGATACTATCGATAAGTTGGTTGGGTGTGGGCCCTATATCATTGTGTTGGCAGCTGAGACATTAGTCTCATTTTGGATATAGTTTTGCTGGGCGTGTTGAATGTTTGTTTAAGTATTTTCGTATATTTCGGTTAAAAATGTTGTTCGATAACTACATGTAAATTTTGAGATTAAAGTATCGTGTTTAATTTCTTGGATTTAATTAGGTTTTATCAGCTAGGCACGAGGAGGAGCGGTAGGCATACACTACCGATTGTGAACCTGCAGTTAATCAGTCAAGTCTCTTTTATTAGTCATGAAGTACCAGCACAGGCAGTAACTTTCTTTTTACAATAGCTATGGCATATCAGAAGTTCGATTTTTGAATGTCAACCATGCAGTTTTGTCTTCTGCTATTCCGCAGCTATTCTTAAACTTAGGTCGGTGCAGTCCACGGTTTTTTGGTCACGTGCTGCAGAAAACTCAAACAATTCAAATGTGGTAAACATGTTTCCGGTAAATTTCGGAAACTAGGCTCATTTTCGGGAGCCTTGTTACAAAAGTTGATTAGCACGGCAGCGCAATTGATACCCACCCATCCTGCCTTGTAGAAACACTGTAAAAGTTTCACCAATTCTTGTTTTATGGGCATTGGCGAAAGATTTAAACTGTTAAAACTGATTTTGTACAGTTTATTCTCCATTTCTCCGTAGGTCGTCTACTGATAAATTGAAGACAAAATAAATCAGTAGGAAAAGAGTAACTAAATTACCTTCAGTTTTGGCATTCCTGTATCTGACGCGGTCACAGTAAGCAGAATCGGAAAGGTAGCTGATGACAAATCTTGAATTGTCCGAATGACACCGGTTCCTTCCTCTATTTCAAATCTTGGATCTTCGCTAAATGTTGGATTTGTATTAAACAGAAACGAATCAGGAAACATTCGCCAGAAACATTTTTGAGCAAGTTCCTACAGTCCTGGCCAGAAATAGTGTACCTATTTTCGCGAATTTTCGCAATTTCGCGAAGCCATTCGCAGCTAGCGAATGCTGAATTTCTTCGCGAAGGTGCGAACAATTTCAAATCTTAGCCTTCGCGCCACTGCGAAGGCATCTCCACTATAGTCTAGCAAACTTAAACTGGACCAAAAGAGTTAATTTAGTGGAGAGTTTAGAACACGGCGGCTTCTTTGAAGTTTGTTTAAATTAGCTTATCTTACGCATACGTACAGATCAAAAGCTGCAATTTTTACGTAGTTGTGTATAATGATGAGACGCAAAATGTAGCACAGTCGCTTGACTTGATTCAGCTCACAGCTTTTGCTAGCCTGGATTAAACCCTCCAAAAGTGCCCAAACAGCCCATTTTTGGGGTTTAAAGAGGAATAACTTTCACAGGCAGCATTTTTGAGCGATGACCCAATTATAACTTTTACTCAGCGGGATGAGAGCTTTCAAATGAGCCCAAGCTTGTACCGATCGGAGCAACCCTTATTTTTTGGGATATGGGCCCGCTGGAACCACGTGCCGCCCCAAACCCGCTTAATTGATACATATTCGTGTTCTCCTGAACAAGACCTTTCATTTGATACCAAACTCGACTACTTTTCGTTTCTTTTTTCTTTTCCTGCAGTTTTCAAAATTTATGAAATCTGAAATTTGAAAATTTGAAATTTTTTTAAACTTTTTGAAATCTCTGATTTCTGAGCTTACAGAAAATATATACATTGTCATACTTAGCTTGAATAATAAACTCTCCACAAAATTAACTCTTTTGGTCCAGTTTAAGTTTGCTAGACTATAGTTTATATACCCTGCTGGGCTTTTAAGACAGATTGACAACTGTTGTTAATCAGAAACCTCAATTGCACTAGCTTTTAGTAGTGGCCTTTGTATCAGTTTTAGTAGTAGCCCTGTCAGTTATCTATGCCAAGTAAATACTGCCGTCAAGAATACTGGCCTTAGGTATAAACAAAACTGCGAATGGGTGCGAAGGGTCACAAAGGTCAGCCTTCGCAAAATTTGGCCGTTCGCACTTTCGCGAACAGGCGAACGCCATACGCATTCGCGAAGGGTAGGTACACTATTTCTGGCCAGGACTGTATAAACGCTGGGATGATTATCATAATTAATTACAGAATAAGTGTCACTAATAATTCCAGTTTACGCAATATCAGCAATAAATGATGGATTATGACCACAAGTCATTTTCCTATAAAGACCATCGTATAGACTACCTGGTCTCCCTTCTTGTTTTCTTTACATAATGCACAGAAAAGGCTGACGGTAGGACGAAGAGGTCATTATCAACATAATGTAATTAGATATTGACGAGTCAGGGCTAGTGGTTTGCTCTTCTTCTATTAATAGTACACTTATGAAATCTTTCTATAGTACGATCAAAAATGTGTGTGCAAACAATCTAAGTTTCTTTTGGCCGTTCATAGCAAGGCTAATCTCTGGAATGAACCCCAACAATGTATATATTTTTACAATCCTCAGGAACTCGAAATTTTGAAAACTTGTAAAAATCCGAAATTCCGGGTTTCGTTCACGGAAAATCTAATTTTTTAATTTTTAGCCCAATTTTTATCGCAATCAAAAATTTGTTTCCTTGATAGAATAGAGCCGGTCCCGCTGCATATTTTTGCTTTTGCAAGTTTTTCACGAAAATGCACCCAATTTCCGAAATTTCGTGTTTTCAAAATTTCCTGATTTTGAAAAATTTTTCCAATACCCCCAAAATTGGTATCATTCGGGAAATTTATTCATTCGCGAATTCCGGGAATTGAGTGCATTTTCAAGAGTTCATTCCATTAGAAAAGTTGTTCAGCTCGATAAGAGCTTTCGAATCTTCGATACCCATCTTGGTGATATTGGAGAAAATTTTCAAAATCCGGAAATTTTGAAAACCCGGAATTCCGGAAATTGGGTGCATTTTCGTGAAAAACTTGCAGAAGTAAAAATATGCAGCGGGACCGGCTCTATTCGATCGTGGCAACAGATTTTTGATTGCGGTAGAAATTGGGCTAAAAATTAAAAAATTTAAATTTTCCGTGAATGAAACCCGGAATTCCGGATTTTTTGCGGATTTTCGAAATCTCGAGTTCCTGAGGATTCGCAAAATTTATACATTGTTGAGGTTTACTCCAAAGGTTAGCCTACTTTAAACGGCCAAATTTAGTACACACATTTTTTGGTCGTACTATAGTATAGTACCTTATGGAGAATGTTAATCTACTGTTCTCTGGATTAACATCAGAATCCGTAGCCTGAAATAAGACTAGGAAAATAACAATGTGGAATCTTAATACAAGATTGCTGCTTGATTCTGCATTATAATTGATTGTTGATTTTACATATTATGACAATGCACAAATAAAAAGTAATACATAGTAATACTAATAATGATATAATCATAATAATAGCAATAATAAATTATTATTATTATTATAGCAAATACGGAATAAGTCTTACCGAAAACTTATGGAACACTACGGAATGAAATCAGGTAATATATGGGGCAGTATGGGTGGCAGAGTGGGTAGGTAAGGTATTTACAGGTACATAAATAAACAGTGCAAAGTTGAAATCCCAGTTTCACATACCCTCACAGTCCCAATAACTGTACTTTGTTCGTAGCTATTTATTGTAAAGTCATATGCTGGTTGAACAAATTTGGGTTGATTATCATTTATGTCATCCACCGTAATCTCCAATGTATCATTGTAAACTGTCTGAAACAATAAATTCTTCAAAAAGGACGAAAATGTGGAAAGTTAGTAGCAGCCAAGAATGCAAACAGCTATAGAACATTCAATATAATGAAAACAGTACACATGGAATGGCAGACATTAACTTTAATCGACAGACTTGCAGTATCTGGAAAAAACAGCCTGAAGGACTTTTTATTCGCCATCGAGCAAACATAGTCACTGTGATTCACTCACACTGTTAGTGATGGCGGAAATGACTAGTTGATAGGATTGCTTCTCTTCCGCATCCAGCACCTTTCGCAACCGTACTGCTGATCTAAAACACCGAATTGAACGAAATTGAAATATTTATATTAAGTTGCAATCTAACCGTAATCATAACTTCAGTATGTCCTTAGTGAAAATTAGAAGAGCTTATGGGTACATTATGCATGGAGTGGAACAGATAACATAAGCATCTGTATATGTGCGACTAAGTTAAGTAAGCTGAGAAGTTTTTTCTAAACAAAGAAGGACGCATGTTTGTAAGAATGCTATGTACTCGGGGAACACACATACATACCCATCCAAGTAAAACGTATCGTTGTGGTCGTCGGAATTAAGCTTCAGATCATGGTAAGTGTTGTCAACATTGGCTATCTGGAAACAATTACGCTGAACAAAAATATGTATTACGTTAAGTAAAAGGTTCCTCTTTATCCAAAAATCATATTTCTCCAGATTCGACTGGATCCATGGAGAGGACACTACATTGTTTTTATATGCTTAAAGCCAGCAATATAGGTGTCCGTTTAAATACATAGTTATTAATGTTGGATTAAAAACTTGATACTAGTATGATTACAAAGTCAGATACTGCCTGCCTACTAACGCAAAGGGCGAATCCAAGTATTCCCAGCCGTTGGTTGTCATAAGCACAAAAATCATGGAATACGTTTCTTCTAGAAAATGTGAAAAAAATATGGAACTCGCACAAGTTGGTAAAGTTCCCATCTAAGGAGAACTCAAAGAATCTAGTTTTCGACGACTCTTATGTTCACCTTGCTGAAATTCCATATATGGTTTATCCACACCCCGCTGCTCGAAATCCTGATCCGGAGCCGTTGGTTGTCAGGGATCAGCCAGTTCAAGGTGATGGCAGGCCTGCACGGAATCGGCGTCCACCGCTAAGATATGACCTAGCGCCAGCGGTGGATGAATTTCGCCGTGAGGCCTACTTGGATTAAAGCATTTAAAGAAGAAGGATTTTTTAAATATTAAGAAATATTGTGTGTTGTGATCCGTCTGTCTATGATATATCATACCATAGTATCCAAGCTATCTCAATTAGCTGTAAGCTGTGATTACAATAATGAACATAATAGTTATTACCTCGATAACAAACAGGATTTCGTCTACTGGAAATGCTTCATCGATCCTGACAGAATTCGGCAAATTCTCAAAGCTGAGAACGTCGAAGCCGGTTATCTTAATTTCCACATCGAATTGGGCACTATAAAAAATTATATAAAACTAGTTTGACTTAGTCTCAACAAATTTGTTTATAGTGTCCATTGCCCTAAATGTGTCTGTTCTCAAATCACAGGCATTAGAGCACACATTTATTTAACATTCAAATTAAGCCACAAAAGAAATATGCTACCAACACATACAATCCAGACTTTAACATAGGGGCGGCACATGAGGGGGCTTGTTCCAAGAAAACTTTGAGGGAGCTTGTACCTTAAACTGGAATTTTCGAAGAATACACCTCAAAAAGCATTCAACGAATTTTTCAGAAAATTGACACTAATTTTATCTTTTGGAAAAAATTTCAAAATTTTGAATAGCTTTCATGAAAGATTTTGAAAATTTGAAATTTTTCAGTAAACATTCCACCAAAGCCGGAAAATTGTAAATTTTAATGTAAAAACAAAAATTTTTCAGGTCCTTCTTGCTTCACCCTTAACTATTCATTCCGTACTCCATACCACCGATGGCGGTAGGGCTTGTCCCTTGTCCGAGCTGGTGAGCCTTGAACCCTCTCCAAACTCCCCGCGTTAACCTATGTATGTGTATACATAACAAAAGAAAACCTCACTGTTTATACGTACCTGTTGTTGGTATTATTAATTAGATAGGCTTCAATGTGTAGCTTAACGCTGTCATTGGCCAATGTCGTATCTAGTTGAGATTGAAGCACAATCGATCCGTCACTTTGGACCAAGAAATAATCAGATTCTGCAAGGAGTCGAAATCCTATATCGGATGTTTCCGACTTTGGAATCTAAAAGTCAACCGTTAAGTTAAATAGAAATCCGTATACAAACAAAAACAAAGGTCAGTAAAACGTACACCTAATGAAAAAGTTAAATAAGTTTGGAGCTATTTCACATTTACATAAGGCAGGTTCATATCTTCGCATGCGTAAATTAACATATCCACCTCCCCAGTGATTATAGGTCTTCATGCCAGTTTTTGATTTTTGTATACTGAAAACTATTGAATGGGCTAACTTTTCCAACAACAGCCTCGATCGGAGTGTTAAGGGGAACCGAAAAGCGGCGGGAAAATTCAGACGGATTGACAGGAGTGAAGTTCTGGATGGGTTTGACAGTCACCATGGCCACTGCAGGAGGAGACAATCGAAGTGAGTCCATGGCAGTCTTGGTCGAAACCTAAAACCTGGATTTATTAGCTTTAATTAGATAAGTCAAAACTCAAGAAGAAATTTGAAAATTGAAGCAGACAAAATGATATTTAAACAATTAAATCTCGCAATCATTGGTGAACATGGGGGGTATGGGGGTCCAAGCCTCTTCCAGCGCAGACACGATATACAAGCTCTATTGGTGTCAGTGCAAAAGGTAAGAAAACATTGGGTAAGGAGTGAGCAAAAATGGCTAGGAAACTAGTTTACACCAAATTTCTAATCAAGTTTGATTACTTTTCAAGAAGATTTGCCTAAAATTGTGTTTTTTGAAAAACTGGTTTTTAGTAGGTTTTAAACAGTCGCTGATTTTTATCACTATTGACTATTTTTGGGAAACTTTACGTTAATCTATGCTAATGAGATAAGACCCTCAGAAATTTGCGTTCGGGGTATAAAAGCACCCCAAACCTTCTTTGGGGAAAGGGCCCCAGGATTCAACGGTGCATTTTTGAGCTTTATCCAGTTTCAGTTTAATAACCAAGCATTGTTCAAGGCCACAGGAATTAGAGATTGTCTGAATGTAACCCATAGGCTGCTGTTAGAGTCTATTCTGTTGTCTCAGTCATTGTAACCTAATTTTTTGTAATTGACCTACCACCTTTGAGCATGCTGAGCTGCCTGCCACTGGACCTCCTCGTAAACTGCAGTCAACAAGCGGACAGGAGAAGACAGGTGAACAATGCAGTCAACAAGCTACATTCCGTGGGGTATAACCTAGATTTGTCTTTATAGTTGAAACTATTTATTAATATTCAATGAATCAAGTAAAGACTGTCAAATGCCGATTTTAATTAGATTTGAAACATGGCTCAAAACTGATCATTATTTCGAAGCTGTTGACTAAGGTTGCTTAATCTTCTT